>JAQZBX010102687.1:0-11131 GCA_029593785.1 Cabassous unicinctus | reverse complement strand
TCTGGCCTGCCTATGTGCCAGCTGTGCCTGGAATCTCGGTGGAGCTGCAACTCCTACTCTATAGCTCAATGGACTCACCCAAGTCACCTGGTGAGGAGACAACGATGATGGACAACAGCCATCCCAGGGAATGGAGAGAGCCTGCAGCTGCAGGCAGTATAATCCCATCCACCGTATCCATGGGATATAAGCCCACTCTCACTGGGAGATGGAGTGGACATCACCATTCCAATCCCCTCAGGTATGGGGGAAGAGCCATGGACTAGAGTGGACTCAATGGTGTTCTGTTGTAGACATATTGGGATTCAAGCAATGGAAGAAATTATAACAGTGCAGTGAAGCCAGTGGCCACTAGATGCTTTTGGGACAGTGAAGGGAATGGCAGTTGTAATACAGGGGCTTTTTCAGGACTTGGGGGTTGTCCTGAATGACGTTGTGGTGACAGATATAGGACATTTTAGAGCAGCATATACCACGCAGAACTGTGTGGGAGAGAGTGTGGCCTATGATGTGAACTGTGGTCTATGCTTAGTGGCAAAGCCCCAGGATGTGTATATCCATTGCGGGTGATGTGCCACACTAATGAAAGAGGTTTATGTGAGATGTTATGGGAGCTATGGGAGTTGGAGATCACGGGAATCCCTGTAATTTTTGTGTAACATCTATGTAATCTAAGCATCTTTAAAAATATATATGAACAAAAAAATTAAAAAATTAAAAAAAAGCATGGGGGAATAGTCCATAAAATAAAAGTTTCTGTTCTCACTGATTGAGAAAGCATCCCTGAGAAGCAGGTGATCCTCCTCTCCATGCCCAGATTCCTGTGTCTATATCAAGTCCTGAGCCCTGGGCTTTAATCACCAACCCCACCCTCCCTGCTGATTACAGTTGTGGCTCTAAGTGCATGATAATGGAATATCTTTAAAGGCCTAGTGATCATCTGACATCACATGACTCCCAAGCCTGGCTCTATAATGGAGACTTTGCTTTCTCAGGGTCCTCCCTTTTTCCATCCCTAAAACCACCAACCTGTAGTCATGAGATACCCCAACATTTGGTGACTTAATTTGGGCTCATGGCTGATGATCATTCCAGGATGACACCCTCCTGTACTCCAAGTAGTCACAGCCTAGAGTGCAGAAAGCTGCTAAGGGTGAAGGAAAGCCAAGGAAGGGGCTGCTTGGGTGCAAATGGGTGTGCTAGCTTCACCTCCTCCACTTACATCCTGATTCTCTGAAGCCCTGCCTCATTCACTTTTTGCATGGTTTTCATGGTGACAGTAAACAACCCTCAACAAACCCATTCTTTTTTTATTATCCATAAGTGAGGCAATCATTTCTTCCCTGAGCCATTTCTATTTGTTGCTTTTCCTTTCTTTTTTCTGACCTTTATTTTGGTAGATGGTAATTAATTCTTTTATTTAGTCATATTTGGAGTGATGTTAATGGAAATGTAGTAGTTAATGACCTGATCAATTGTACCTTGTACCCACAGATATTTCACTCTGTGTTCTGTGGTTAAAGAAGATTAAAGAAAGGAGGAATGGAAGAATGAAAAAGACATTGAGAAAGAGAATATGGAGGTTAATGGGGTGAACACATCCTTGAGTACTTCTCATAAGTCGCTATTTCTTATCATATCAGAGATTAACTGATTTAGAAAACAAGATAAAAAAGAAATCAAAGAATGTGGGATATTAGGTATTATAGCTTAGTGGTAAACGTTTCCTAGATGTTATGGAATGTTGCGGGTTTCATTTTTACAAATTACTCATGGAAAAATAGGTTATTTCTTTAAGGCTGTCATTGTTTTAAAGTATTAGAATGTAACCTTCATATTTTTGCCAAAGACCTCATTATTTTTTGGTTTTTAGTTGAACTTGGCAAAAATGACAATTCTCAAATTCAATCTTGGGAGAAATCTTGTGGAAAACTTACTGCATTAAAATATGTACCCAGACAGACAGTATTCAAAGAAGCTTAAGAACGTATTAAAAATACATGATCACTTTGTAATATATACCTATTAGGAAAAATCACAGAAAGAATCAAGTTTCATGGAAGTCTATTCCTTGGAATGAGCCCAAGAGCAAGATGATCAGAGTGGTGTATGTATTAGGGTTAAATTCTCTTTTTAAAGATTTTGATGAAGAGAGTCCATGTGTTAACAAATTTAGACAGTTGGGTCAAAATTTTTCCCTTTCTAGTCCTATCTTCAGCCATTCTAGTCCAGTTGGGAAAATTGGTGGCTGATAGTTAAGCTTTGGAATTAGCTCCAGAAGCCCCTCCTCCCAGCTACTTCATGACTATTGCTTGGTTGAGTGCTCTTTCTTCTAGTTATTTAGTTACTTCCCTTTTAGCTAGTTTCTTTCTTTGACATTTATCCCAAAACATGGTCTTTAATAAATAACAAAATGCCCAAAGCAAAGGGTCTGTTACTCAGTCAAAACAACTTGTGAGCAATTTCATATTGAAATCTCTGGTATGCAAGGGTGAGATAGACAGTTCTCACACCTGTCCTTCTGGAGCTCATTGTCTATGGTTGAAGGTAGTCAAGCAAAATGACCATGAGTACTACATATTTTGATTGAGGAAGCATGGATATTTTGTTAAACCCAGGATATACATCAATGCTGGACTTGGATTCAAGAAGGATACAAATTTTTGACACCAAAGACAATATCTGAAAGAAGTGGTGTTGGATTTTGCTTAAGGTATGATTAGCAGACTACATGGGCAAATCATTAATGTAATAGAACTTAAGATTTCCCAGGGGTGGGGTAAAGGGTTTCATGTCTCAGATCCTGCCATGGGCAGATCAAACACATTGCCTGGAAATAAACAAGCAATCCAATATAACCATTGCTGTTGTCTGCTCTTCTCCACAGTCTACCACTCAAGATAAAGCAAGGACTCAAGACTCCCTTGGGTATAAACTCACAAAGAAGCAATGCAATCCTTTCCCCACTCAATAATTATGGGGGCAAATGGGTGGTTTCTGGATAGAAGTTGTCCTTTACAACTGTACCCCTCATGCCTTTTCTTGGCCCCTGTTCTTTCCATCTCTCTCCTACAAGAGACTGAATCTCTGGGTTCTGATTCTATTTGTGTGAGAGGAAATATCAGATACATACTTGAGATCCTATTTCAGCAAAAATGACAAGGTTCACAAAACTGATATGAGTGAGAAAATGTCTAGTTTGAAGCTCAGGGATAGTTTTATAGTCTGCACTGTTATTCAGTGTCAGTTTGAGATAAATATTTCTTGAGTAGCTGAGTTTGAATGCAGCTCTTTCTCTTCATGTCAGCCATTCCCAGCTATATATCCATTCCCAACTAGCTGTGGGGAGGGATATATTGGTGAAACTGGGTCCAGTTTATAGGAGGACATAGTTAAGGATGAATAGTCAGCTGTTGTGAAGGGCCTTCATGGAGGTCTTAACTGTTGAGGGCTGTCAGATAAGGGGACTTATGGTGGTCAATTCACTTCCTTGGATATAAAGCACCACAGAACTTGGAACCCTGGTAAACAGGTACAAAGATTCCACAGACATCCCCCTACCCAGGTCACTTACCTGGAGATACTTGAGCAAGCAAGATATTTTCCTGCTGCATTCACAAGACTGGAAGCCCTGACCTCAAGAATACTGAGAATAAGATCTTTTTTCATCCATGTACACATTGTCTCTGTTCTCAACCACAAAACCACAGGTCATTGGCCCAGAGGTTCCTAAAGGTAATACAGTGTTGCCCAGGGTCATTCAACTCAGATCATGCCACCACTTCCCTCTTACCAAGGCAACCCCAAATCTCTCCTCCTTTCAGTGTGTGGGGGACATGAGGAACAGGACCATCTTGGGCAAGACCAGGTTGCCAGGGTTTCGAAAGCTGGTGTGCCCTATGTGTTCACATCTCAGGTCATGTTTGGCTGGTGGGGAGGCAAGTGGTGGTGGAGACAATCATCATTCTAAATGTTAGTCCTGGGCCCAAGTTTTGGAGATAAATTTGGTATCTCCCTTCCAAGTGGGCTGGAAGTGCATGGAGACACCTGTCTGTACCTGATCTGAGTAACAGCAACTCTCAAGGGTCTCTGAGGTTGCTGTATCCAGGTGAGAGCAAGTGAGGTGGCATTTGCACACCAAGGTGCTGAGACAGCTGGGGAAGACCAGACGGCTTCGATCTCACCTGGTGCCTTCCTCTGAAGCTCCCCCATGGCTTTGTCATCTGTGTGGCCCACAGTTTCACTTCCAAAGGCTTCTGAGCCTCCATCCCTCACTTACCCTACCACTCTGAGAAGCCCTGTTCTTAGCCAGGTGGAAAGTTCCTTTTCAAACATTTGTAGGAGCATCTGAAAAGAGATGCCAATATTGCTTTCACTTCCAATGAAGGCAAGAGCGCCTTTGCAATTTGTCATTTCTTTATTATCACTTCCTGTATGCAGATGTTCCCTGGAGCAGGTGACAGGACTGTCCTTCACACCTTCTCTAAATATTCAAATCTTCATGTCTCAGGGGTAGTAATAACTCTTAAGGAAAGGGGCTCCATTTAGGACATGAAGGGGTTCAGTTTATCACATTTGAGTGTGCAACACACTCACATAACACATTTTCTTGAACTTTCAAGGCCAGGAATTTTAACTCAGAATGGTCTATCACTGCAGGCACAAGAATGCCACATTCTGCTGGGTTCTTTTTCTACTGAGCCTTATAATAGAGAACTTCAGCTTGTATACCTTCACTATTCCATGAAGAAGCCTCATCAATAGGTATCTGAGGCTTAGTCTAGTGTACCAAGTACAGGCAGGAAGAGGAAACCTTAATCTTACATGGAACATAAATAGATAAATTGCAAGTAATTAAAGGAATTTTTGGTCTGAAGATTCATGGAACAGGGATTGAACAAAGTGATCCTTCTGTCCAAACACTCCTGGTATTCTCAGAGTTCTAGTATTTACTAAGCTCCATCATGTATTATCTATGAACCCAGGGCATGCTACTATAAGTACTATTAATTTTCTCATTTTTAAAATTTTGGTGATATTTTAACTAACTCATTTATTTTTTGAATGGTAAGCTAAGGTGTTATATGTGGAGTTCTTTTGAACTAAGCTTGACAAATAGTTTGAATTTCATATTGTTTATTTTATCATTCTTCTGTTTTCAGGCCAATAAGTTCTTTCTGAAGCCAGGATTTGACAACTCATTTCCTCAATATGAAAAACAGGTAGATTCAACCTTTATCAAATTAGAAAAATCAATTTTACAAATGATCAATATTATTGCATATTTTAAATAGGGTTAGAAATAGAGCAAATCTACATAATGGGACAGTTTGGTAAGACTGAGGGAGAATTTTCAGAATTTTCAAAGTTTTTACAGTTTTCTATATATTACTAATCTTTTGTAAGTTAGCTATTTATTACAAGAAAGAAGAACTGTAACAAGAGCAAAGGCTTCAGAAACTATATTGAGAAGTTGCTAATATTTAATTGAAAATTTTAAATCTTCAATAATGGGAAATCTGAATTTGTTATTTAAACACAAGAGAATTCTTACAAAGATAGATGTCATAATTTAAGTAAGCTGATCCACGAATGCTGAATGAAATCCTGAATGAAAATAATTTTGATAAAATGTAAAAGGAAAGAATTTATATTTATGTAATAGTCCAATAAAGATCATGGAAAAAGGATGTTGCTGTCAATGTGCGGTGCAAAGGAAGAGTCAGACAAGTTGATGCATATGATGCAGAGGGCTGCAGCTCACTCAGGCAAAGCAGCCCTGAGATCACTGTGACCCTTTCTTTTATTCAGCTTATAACAGTGCATAAATTAGCCCCCCCTCTCATCTTGCTTTCCCACCGTGTTTCTCTTACTACAGCAAGAACACTGCATTCTCTGGCAGTCTACCAAGGGGAATAAGTATAAACATTGTTTTTAGCCCTAAATGCCTTAGTCTATATAATATCTCAGCTTGGTGTGTGAGAGCGCTACCTGTTTGTGAGTTCCCAGACAATCTTTCTTGGGAATTCAGACAATAACATCTGTGTGGTGAGTTCATTTCACTCTGCCTCCTCCCACTGATATCTGCAGTATGCAGTGTCCTTGGAGACATTTACTAATGTGTCTCTGCCAGCAAGCATGCCTTTTGAATGCTTAACCCTTTATGCTCTGACTATCAGCATCTTTTCCAACAAAAGGATATAACATACATTCTTTTTTAGAGAAAATTCCTACTTGATGAAAACTCACTGTGATTACTCTTGGTTAAATTCAGTTTTAAGTGCTCTTTAATCTGAAAATAAACATGCCTCAAGATTCACAGATTTAAGCCATTTTGGTCATCCTTTCCCTCTTTTTGACCCATTTTCAACAATCTTCTATATAATGGTTTGACTCACTAAGTATTCCTGACTACTAGTTCATCAGCCTTGAGACTGACTCATAATGACACATCTAACTCCCAATCTCCTGAGTCAGCATTGTTTGGTTGGACACTGACATTTTTATATCTCTTGAATTAATTCATGTGTGTGTTGGAGAAGATGTGGAGAGTCAGAGCATAAAGGGTTATGCATTTAAAAAGCATGCTTGCTGGCAGAGAAACATTAGTAAAGGTCTCCTAGAACACTGCATACTGCAGATATCAGTAGGAGGAGGCAAAGCGGAATTAACTCACCACACAGATGTTATTGTCTGAATTCCCCAGAAAGTTTGTCTGGGAACTCACAAACAGGTAACGCTCTCAATCACCAAGCTGAGAAACTAGTGAAGACCAAAGCCTTTAGGGCAAGAAACAATGTTCATACTTATGCTTCTTGGTAGACTGCCAGAGAAGGAAGTGTTCCTGCTGAAGTAAGAACACAACAAATTGTGGGCAAAGTTAGGCTTTTCTGAGAATAATATGCACTGTTGTAAGCTGAATAAAAGAAAGGGTCACAGTGATCTCAGGGCTGTTTTGCCTACGTGAGCTGCAGCCTTCTGCTTCATATGCATCAACTTGTCTGACTCTTCCTTTGCACCTCACACTGACAACAACATGTGTGATTTCTTTCTTCATCACAAAATGGCTAAATTAGAGCAGCTGTAATCCAGCCAATACAATTCTTGGCTATTCCTTTTGTCAAAAACTAGTGTGAAAGATGAGAGACATACCTGGCATCTACTTCTCAAGAGTCACTGTCTATGAGAGGTGATGTCAACCAAAAATGTATTATTATGAGTTAGTGTTTCACTCTTTGATGGCAGCATCACAGAAGTTTTTGTGAGCCCTGGGTAGACATCACTATTGGGCTAACATTCAAAGAAAGCTTCCAAATTAATAACACCTGAACAAGGATCTGACTGAACTCCAAGCTAGATTTTGATGCACATTGTTCAACAAATAGGGGATTCACTAATACGTGAGGACTTATGACCCACCAGATTTGAAGTGATGAAATTCATGTCTCACAATCTGCAGATAGCAGATATATGAAGATTTTTCTGGAAGTTAATGTGGCATTCATGGCACACCAAGGATGCCAGTCCTTTCTCACAGGCTACCACTTAAGGTAAACCAATGACTCAAGATCCCCCTGGTTATGAGCTGACAGGGTAAATGCTCTCATGGCCCAGATTCAGTAACTATTTGGGTAATTAATGACTGGTTTGTGGATTGAATGTGCCCCTATTCCACTGTACTTTCCAGGTAGTTGTCTCATGTCAAGACTATCAATCTTATGAATTAGAGTCTCAGTGTTGTGAGTACCTCCATGAGATCAGGCACACCAGCCACAGGTGTGTGACCTATTTAGGCAAATATGTCATATATAGCTAGAAAGACCCTTATCCAACACTTCCAAATCCACCTCAGATACAAGATGTTAATCTCCACCCTAAGTATAAGAAACCCATCTTGGAGTAAATCTCTACTTTGAATATGGTACAGTCGACACATCCATAAGTTCAAATTCAAATCTATCAATGGTGTCATGAACACTTGTGAGAAAAATTTGATGAAAACTGATACAGATATATTATTGTCCTATTTCACAATCCTTCAGACAAAGAAAAGATCTAAATACCACCATGATAAGAAGATATACATCAAATACATAGTCACAGATAACAGAAAGCATCAGAGTTGTCAGTATCAAAAATTTCTGGAATCTGGGCAAGATGGCTTTGGTTTGTGTGGACACACCATCTCTTTCACAAAAACTGGCTGAGTGGGGGCAAGATCCTGCCCAAGTGAGCTGTTTGGGGAACCCACAGAGCAGGAGACTTCAAGGCATCAATCTGGAGAGAGCAGGACAAAGATATAAATTGCTAAAGGTAAAATACTGAGGTTCTTGCCTCTGAGGCTGGAAACTGTGGGAAAGCTAAGCCCCACTCTGAAGGCAAAGCCACTGAGAGCCTGAGCCCAGAATCCCACCAGCCACCCAGCAGGAGTGAGCATACTCCAAAAGTGGAAGGGTTCTGGTGAAAGGAGGAGAAGAGTTTCCTTTCTGTGGGTATGGTTGCCTGGACCCTCTTTGAGCTTTGAGGAACATTCTGTCTCAAGGTGACACAAAGAAGAAGGGAGAGACAAATCTGCTGAGGCAGCCTGATTTCCCTAACCTCCCTGGGATAGAGAAATTTGACCTGAAGAGGGAAGAATCAGGCAGTTGACTAGTACTGTGCTGAAAACTATCAAAATTTCAATACCCCTAAAAGAGATTGGTAGTAGGAAGTGCTTAATAAGCTTCCAAGAGCCTACTTAGGGTCCCCTGGGAGGAAAGCATGGTCTGAAAAAGGTTTGAGAGTCATTTCTTTGCAGTGAGTTTAGTCACCAGGGAACCACTTGAATTGCAAAAGGGAACTAAACCTGACCAGAAGAACCTCACACAGGCTATTGCTATTGCGTCCTGCTGCCCTGGGAAAGAAAGTAATAAGAATGGAAAGGGAGCAGGAACAGACTCCTAATCAGCAGGAATTTGTCCAACTGCAAAGAGTCAACCTGACTGAGGGAAAGAGACTGGATAACTTTCTGAAGAGCTAATTGACCCAACAAGAAAGTTTCGCTCAGTGGAGGAGTTGCCACCTTGAATATACAAGGTTCCTGGTTTGATTCCCAGCTCCTCTTCGGGTAATGATCCACTGGGATATTGAACATCCAGCTGATACTTTAGGACAGGGAAAGTATAGACATTATTTTTGTATTATCTTCTATTGGGTCTCTTATCTTTCTTAAGAAAAAGGGTTACTTTCTTTAAAAATTAAATTACTTTACTCACTAAAACCTGCTTCAAAAGCTATAGAGGGAAGGTTGCAGGGTAATTGATTGATGAACACTGGCAGCCTGAGAAGTTCCACAGGGGCCTAAGAAGGAAGGTTGTCCTTCCTTAGGTTTTGTTTGACTGCTTGCTTATGTGTTTGTATTTTTGTTTTGTTTTCTTGTTTTTCCTTCTTCATTCTCCAACACCCCCCTTTTTGTTCTTTAATTAGGTGCTGCTGGCCCATTTCTTGTTTGCTGTGTTTCCTTTTCCTTGATTTCCACCTTTCTGTGTATACAGATTTTGTCTATGATTACTATCTCTTTTCTTTCCTTCATCTTTCTGTCTTTTGCTTTCTGTAGTTGTTCTTACATTCCACCTTTCTATTTAGTCCTCAGTTCTTCTGGTTTTTATTTCTATCTCATCTATTCTGTTTTCTTTATTTTATTAACTTTTTCTTTTTGTCCTATCTTTTCTTTTTTCCTCTATCCTCATCATTATGACCTTTTAATTGATTCTATACATGTTTCTCTATTCAGTTTCCCTTTTCATTGTAGTTACCCCATTTTTTTTATTCCTATTATTCTACACTGCTTACAAGAGGTAAATATTGATTTTCCTAGGTTGTATATGGGTCCCCTTCTAACTTTTACTATTATTACTACTATTCTTTTTATTTTCTTACCTCTTTCACTTTCACTGGCCCTAATCTTTTTAGTTCAAGGGAACATAGAAAACAGCAAGGAAATAGAAGAGGAAGAAGAAAGGATCAAAGACAAAACTTAACACTCACACAAAAACAGCAGGTAAATAAAATCCTAGAGTAAAGAGTAAAGCTAATCAACCAAATAAACCCATCAAGAAAAAAAGATGACCAGACAGCAACCAAAAATTACAAACCATGCCAAGAAACAGGAAGACATGGCCCAGTACAATGAACAAAACCCAGGAAGAGATCCAGAACATCAAAAAATTAATCAAAGCTTTCTAAAAAAATATCATGGACCAAATTAATGAAGTGAAGGAAGAGATTAAGGATGTTAAGAAGACACTGGGAGAACATGCTGAAAAAAAAGTTTAAACATACATAAAATGATAATGGATATGATGGTTATGAATGTCAAGAAATCAAAAAGATGCTGGAAGCACAGAACAGCAGAATTGAACAGACAAAGGAAAGAATTAGCCATGTGGAAGAAAGAACATTTGAAATCAAACAGATAGTAGCAGAGATAGACAAAAAGATACAAAAAAATCCTGAAGGGACTTAGGGATTTAAATGACAACACAAAATGCACAAACATATGCATTTTAAGCATCACAGAGGGAGAAGAGAAGGGAAAGGGGACAGAAGGAGTGTTGGAAGAAATAATGGCTCAAAATTTCCCAACCCCATTGAGGGAGAGGTAGATGCATATCCAGGAAACACAGCACACCCAAACAGAATAAATTCCAACAGGACTGCTCCAAGACATATACTTGGCAAAGAGTCCAATGGTCAAGACAAAGAAAGAATACTGAAGGCAGCAAGAAAAAGAGAACCATCACATACAAGGGAAACACAATAAGATTAAGTGCTGATTTCTTATCTGAAACCATGGAGGCAAGAGGGCAGTGGTATGATATAGTTAAGGTGCAAAGTGAAAAAATTTCCAGCCAAGAATTCTGTATCCAGCAAAGCTAGCATTAAAATATGATGGGGCATTCAAAATACTCACAGATAAACAGAAATTAAGAAAGTATGCTAATAAGAAACTTTCCCTTCAAGAAATACTGAAGGGTGTTCTGCAGAATGAAAGGAAAAAGCAGGAGAGAGAGTGTTGGAGGAGAGTGTAAGAACAACTAAAAAGACAAAAAGGAAATAAAAACAACATATGACATATGTAAATCCAAAGAAT
>JAQZBX010102686.1:0-11131 GCA_029593785.1 Cabassous unicinctus | reverse complement strand
ATTTTATTTTCTTGCTTCTTTCTATGTTCCCTTGAAGGCAAAAGATTAGGTGAATCTCTGTGGTTCAGTCCACACCATCGATCTGTCCAGATAGATGTCCCAAGCTTCTTACTCCACACACCCACAGTACAGACACCCGTGCCGCACCCTGTCCACTCTCTGCCGTGATCTGGGAGCTGCTCGCAGTCGCCCTCCTAAGCCGACGCCATCTTTTTTCTCCTCGACATCACTGTCTTTAAATTTTCACTGCTGCCGAGTTGGGCACACAAGGCCGGGGGTGGGGGGAACTCCTCGTCGCTGCAGCCTTCCCAGAACTAGCAGAGCCCTCAGCGAACCTAAAAGAAAAAATCTTGGGTAATGGTTTTTGATATAACATCAAACATTGGGGGTATGCATGGCATGGTGTCCAAGTGGCCTCTGCATCCACAGTTAAATGCTAAAGGCATGCAACCTTCATCATCGTGTGGACTCTAACATGTAGGAGTTTCTGGTGCAGCCACACAGCTGCATCCTGAACACTATGTACCTGCAAGGTAAGCTTAGTTAACTGATTCACTTCATCCTTACCTGGATGAAAAAGGGGGCAGTGAGCTGCTACATGGTACACTGTTACTTCTTTAGGCAACCTCTATCCTTATAGGTCTTCCCAAATAGAACATCCCCACAGGGGCCGATGGGATACTGACTAACCCATGTGCTTTCATTCTGGTAGCCACAGGGTAAGACTTTTAAATACTGTCTGTCAGTACATATCACTAAGGGGCCGGCTTCACAACTCACTACGAGCCACATGGCTCTCAATTCAGCCCATTGGCTGCTTTGACTAAACTTTAATTCATACCAAATGATATTGGTTAGAGGGTACACTGTTACAGCAGTCTATTGAGCCACCTGTCCTCGGCTGGCTCCATCAGTATACTATGTCTGTTCTGGCATGATACCTATCCCAACTTTGTATGGGGAAACTTCTCTCATGGGGACTTGCAAGGGGGTCTCTGGGTCTAGTGTCCCAACATATGTCAAGGGACTTAAAACTTATTGCAACTCTTTACTCAGTGGACTGGAAGCAAATGTGCTTTTCTGTTCTAAATAGGTATCTCACTTAGAATTTTTGCCATCTGGGCCAAGCTACTGGCCGGGTAATCTAATTTTGCATTCATCTTTTTATAGGGTAAGTGGTAAACATCTTTACCGGGGCTTCCTGGGCTATGGTTTTGGTATTTTGTGTGGCAGTGCACATGGCTTCCAGTTGCTTCTCTATGAGACTATAGCGTTTCTCTGCTTGTCTCCATAACTGACTCTAAAATCTTATTGGTTGTCACAACTGCTCAGTCCATTGTCATAGACTTCAACCATAGCCTTCCTCTGTAATGTGTACATTTAATTCAAATGGACAGCTAGGGTCAGCCACTAACAAAGTTTGGGCTTGTTTAACAGCCCTTTTGTCCTGCACGAAGGCCTGCTCAGCCTCATCAGTCCAATCTTATCCACCGCCTTTCTTAATGTATATAAAGTCTTTAGGATCTGTGCCAATTGGGGAATTAACACTCATCAGTAACCTGGGAGACCCAAAAATGTCTGCAGCTATTTCATTGCTGTGGGGCATGGGAAAGCTTGAATCTTACTAATTACTGCTTCAGGAATTACTTTTGTCTTACTTGACCATACAATACCCAAGAATTTGATAGACAACTCAGGCCCTTGCGACTTGTCCCAATTTATTGCCCATCTTTAACTTTTGAGGTGGGCAACCAGAGTGGGAATAGCAGCTTCCAATTCTGCAAAAGAATCAGAAGTTAGCATTACATCATCAGTGTAATGATACACCTGAATGGTATCCACATGTTGATACTTTTCTAGGTCTTTAGCCACAAAACTATGATAAATGGTTGGGCTGTGAATATAGCCCATGGCTAATACAGTAAAAGCCCACTGTCGACCTTCCCACATGAAAGTGAACTGATCCTGTACTTCATCAGCAATGGCAATGGAGAAAAAGGCATTTGCTTGGTCCAAAACAAAATGATAAGTTCCCTGTGTTAAAGTTAAAGTATCCATTAGGTCAAAATAGAAGGCACAGAAGCATGTAAAGGAGGAACCACCTTGTTGAGCTCTCAGTAGTCAACAGTCATACACCACATCTTATCGGGCTTACACACAGGCCACATTGGAGCATTAAACTGGCTCTGGGCCTCATGGAGGATTTGTACTTCGACCAGCTTAATATTTGCTGATATTTCTTCATGTCCTTCTGGCAAATGGTACTGTTTTATAGTCACTGTCCTGTGGGGTTCAGGCAACACAACAGGGGTGTGTTTAGCATGCCCCTTCACCACGTGTTTCACTGCCCATACTCATAGATAGAATTCACCAATAGTGGTTTGCAGGGTCGTTTCTTAACACATTTATACCCAGTATATACTCTGGGACAGTAGAAATGCACAAAGTGTACATTTGTGGGGCCAACTGTCCAATTCCCAACATCACCTTTGTCTGGATGACCCACAAGGTGATTTGTCCTGTAATACTATAACCGTCCACGTAGGCTTAAGTGCCTGTGAATTTATCCAGTTGCCCATAAAAAAGGGTGCATTCTGCACCCATGTCCACAAGGGCCAAAACATGCTATACATTCTGTGGGGACCAGTGGATTGCTAGTTCCACAAAGGGCCTCGGTCTTTCTTAGGGTCCCCCTCTCAGACACCATGGCCTGCCTCCTATGCAAAGGTAAACACCGGCTTCATGGAGTGCTCCATGGAGTGACTAGCAGGTAGTCACTAAGTTGTGCAGTTACCCTAACCTGCTTCAGTTTCTGGGCTTTTCCTGCTTGCTGCTGAGCAGGTTCTAGCTGTCTCCAAAGGTCTAACAAGACCATGTTTGGTTGCCCATCTATTTTAGTTGGGTCTACCCTGGCAGCTACCAAATCATTCCACATTTGCATCCATGTGACTTTCACAGGACCTCTCTTATAGTCCCAACCTGCAGGCTTAGTTATTTTATGAAATGGAGGTGTGTTTTCCCCTGTTGCCACCTGACAAACTTTGGTCCATTGGCTCTCGGCCTCGCTGAGACTAGCTATCATAGCTGTCACTTCATGTATCAAGTGTTCTACAGATGGGGTCAAGATAGTTATCAGGGACCCAAACAAGGGATTAGTAGCATGTTGCACAAGCAGGTCTCTCATTTGACTCGTAAACCTCTCAGCTTCAGGTCCATGGTTAATTAAGGTCAAAGACAGCACTGTGCTTACCTATTTCCCAGACCACTTGCACAAGGTCAGCATGTAGTCCATTGACTCACTGAGTCTAGCAACTCTCCTGCATCATTCCAGACCATATGAACAGCTGTTTGGAGCCACTCCATCAATGTGTGATTGGGGTTTTCCCCAGCATGCCACCGTGCATTTAAGAGATGCTGGTGCAGCAGGGGATGGCCAGTAAGTGATGCTAACTTCTCTATCTCAGTCCTGGAGCACACAATGCCATCCACCCCCGTGTCCCACAGATGCAGTAGCCATGCAGCTATGGGCTCTCCTGGCTTCTGCTGAAATTGCCGTCACAATTTAACCAGTTCTGCCTGCATAAAATGATGGTACACGGTGTGCTGCACCACATGCGGCTGCCTAATGGCTTGACCCCCTTGCCCCATGTCCTGATCGTGCTTCGTCTTTTGTGTCATGACTAGATGAGCTGTCAGATGGGTTTCACTTCTTCCTCATCTGAACTACTGTCAACCAACATGTTTCCGCACTTCAGCTGCACATGTGACTGCTGCAGTTACTTACGCAACTGATGAATTTCCCTCTCCTGTTCCAATGTTTCTTGGGTGGCATCTCATAACAAAGACAGGAACATCCATCCCACCCACATAGCAGCAGCATGGGGCTTCATTTCCCTTATAGCCGGCTTGACCTGCTGCAGGACACCTAGCAGCACTGCAGGGTCATTGGTGGATGTCACATCCTGACACACACACCACTGAGATAGCCACTTGGCTACACTAGTCTACACACATGGCAAGGACCACCCAGGGTCCACACTCCCTACCTCCTCATCTGGAGGAGCAGTGGGAGAACACATCAAACCCTGCAGACTACGCCATTTGTTCATTGTGTCCTGTTTGTGCACTATTTCCACCTCGGGAGTTTGTGAGGGAGGTAGACGAAAGAAATACTTAGGCAGAGAAGGAAGCTTGTTCATATCGGCACAGCCGTGGTCTGCACCAGACAAACAGGCAAGCAAGCATGGCCATTCTTTATTTGCAGGGTTATTTATACACTCTTGTTATCATTCAAAGTTATACAGAAGGCACACAGAATGCAGTTCTCTGGAATCATTTCTGCTGTGCTCAGGAAATATGTGTACTGGGCCGAGAACCTTATGAATTGGATACAATGCATGCTGAATCAGGGGAACACAAGAAACTGAGTCAAGGTCAATAGCTAATCTAGCAGCTGAGCTGCTGCCCAGGTTTTAACACTTATAGGGCCACTGCCTGAGTTTTAAGCCTCACATAACAACTCTTTCCCAATGAAGGTAAAGAACGTTTCCATGATCTCAGTAAATTCCCACATGCCCCTTTCCAGTCAATACCCCTCCCCCAAGCAGCCACTGTTTTGATTTCTGTTACTGGAGCTTAGTTTTGCCTGTTCTAGAAATGTAGTTGTACAGTAGTTATCACTCTTTGACATCTAGGTTCTTTCCTTCGGTATATTTTTTAACCCATTTATGTTGTTGCACAGTTTACTAAAGAATAATTTTGCCTTTTTAAAAGACATCTAGTTGTTATTCATTCCTAAAGTAATTCCATTGTATTCAGTGGACATGTATTCTGTGTGAATTAAATCCACTTAAATTTACTGAGGTGTGATTCATTTTCCAGTACAAGGTCTATCCTGAGTCACTCTTCCCTTTGCTTTTGAAAAGAATAAGTGTTCTATAGTTGTGGAGTGTTCTAGTCTATGTTAAGTTGATTAAGCTGGGTGATAGTCATTCATATTTTTTATCCTTCTGATTTTTAAAATTTCTATCAATTACTAAGACAGGGGTATTAAAATCTCCAAATATCATTTTGAACTTGTTTATTTCCTCTTCAGTTTGTCATTTGCTCCTCACATATTTTTGAAACTCTGTTATTATGTGCATACCCATTTTAATATTGTTTTGCTTTTGTTGTTCATTTGAGTCTTGTTATTATGAAACTTCTATCTTCAATTCTGGTAACACTCCTTTCAAAGACTACTTCATCTGATTTTAATATAACCACTTGATTTTCTCATGTCTCCTATTTGCAGAATATATCTTATTCCATCAACTTACCATCAACCCATCTGTAACTTTATATTTAATTGTGTCTCTTATAAACAGTGTATACCTTAGTATTGCTTACACTTCCAATGTGATGACTGCTTAGCCTACTTTATATTTAATTAGGCTAGGTTTCAGTATACCATTGTTTTGTATATTTTCTAAACATTGCTTTGATCTTTGTTTTTTTTTAAACAATTATTTTCTTTTTTTCTTTTGGGTTAATATTTTTGTATTCTGTTTTGTTTCTTCATTGGTTTTTTAGCTATTCTAATTTATATTATTTTAATATTTGAAGTATTACAGAATATATTTTTAACTTATATTCTGCTAGGAATTAATAATAATTATTAATTAATAATAAAGTGAATGAATCTGACAACTACATAATTTATTTTCTCTCCCACAGCATCTGTGATATTATTGTTCTATAATTTCAGCCATTATTTTTTCAAAAACCTTTTCCAGCCACCCATCCCCTCTCCTTCTGGGATTCAACATGCACCCATGTTAGTTTTCTAATATTGTCCCAGTGAAAATCTGTTCATTTTAACCAGTGTTTTTTTTTCCTTCTGTGCTTCCATTTGATGAGTTTCTATCATTCTATTCAAGTTCATTTATCTTTTCTTCTAAATTGTCTAATCTGATATTAACCCCCATACATTGTTTTGCTCTTGTTGTTTAGTTGTTTCAGACATTATATATTGCATGCTTCAAAGTCTCATTTGATCTTTTTTATAATTTTTATTTTTCTCTTCATTTATGTCCAAGTTTATCTCTACACTCTTGATCATATTATTAAAAGTCCATTTTAAAGTTCCTTTGTGTTACCTCCATTGTGTCTATCATTTCTGGGTCTGCTTCTATTACCTGACTTTCCTCCAGGTTTTGGGACACATTTTCCTATATGTTTTCATATTAAGTATTTTTATTCTTAAACATTCCTAAACAATCAATGAGTCAAAGAAGAACTTGACCTTGAGACAAATGCAAATGAAATTACAAATACTAAAACCTATGGGATGAAGAGAAGGCAGTTCTGAGACAGAAATTGAAAAGTAAGAATTCATATATAGAAAAATAACAAAGATCACAAATTAATAGCCTAACTTTACATCTGGAGGAAGTAGGAAAAGAAGAGCAAATCAAACATAAAATTAGGAGAAGGAAAGAAACAGTAAAGATTAGAGAAAATATAAATGAAATAGAGAAAAGAACAATTGAAGGAATCAATAAAAACAAAGGTTGTTTCTTCAAAAATATCAATAAAATTGGCAAACCTTTAGCAGGTTGACAAAGAAAAGAAGCGAAAAGACACAAATTACTGAAATCCAAAATAAAAGTGGGAACATTACTACTGATTTGCAGAAATTAAAAGGATTATAAGAAAACACTATGAACAATTGCATGCCAACAAATTAGATAACCAAGAAGAAATGGTCAAATTCCTAGAAACACTCAACTAACATAAATTGATTAAAAGTAAAGATATCAATGTACATATAATAAGTAAAGAACTTGAATCAATAATCAGTAACCTTACAACATAGAGAAGCCCAGGGCCAGACGGTTGAATTGGTACATTCTACCAAACATTCAAATCCTTCTAAAAATCTTCAACCAATTGAAGAGAAAGAAATTCATTCTAACTCATTCTATAATAGAATATTACCATAATACCAAACCCAGATAAAGACATCACAAGTGAATTATAGGCCAATTTTAATTACCCATAAACATGTAAACACCTCAACAAACACTAACAAATTGAATCCAACAGCATATGAAAATGATTATATATCATTACAACATCAGATTTATCCCAAGAATTCAAGGATGTAACACCATCAGAAAAACAATAAATATAATACATCACATTAACAATATTTAATAGCATGAAGGAAAAAAATGATCATCTCAATTGATGTATAAAAGTCATTTGACAAAATGCAAGATATTTCCTGACAAAACTGTTCAGAAAAATAGGAATAGTAAGAAACTTTCAAAACATTCTAAAAGAAATCTTTGAAAAACCCACAGCCAACATTATACTTTATGGTGAAAGACTGAAACCTTCCCCAGATGTCAGGAACTACAGGTGTATGCCCACTTTCGTCCCTGCTGTTCAAGTTGTACTGGAAGTTCTAGACAGAACAACTAGGAAAGGAAAGGAAGGAAAAGCATATGATTTATGAAAGAAGAAGTAAAACTTCATTTATTTGCAGATGGCTTCATTTTTTAATATAGAAAATCCCACAAGACCACTACATGAGCTAATAAACAAACTCAGATAAGCTTCAAGTGACAAGATTAGCAAGTAAAATTTAGTTGTGCCTTTATATAGCAGCAGATAATATTCCAAAATTGAAATTTTTAAAAATCCATTTACAGTAGCTTATGAAAGGATTAAGTACCCAGGAATAAATTTAATCAAGGAAGTGAAAAACTTGTACACTGAAAATTATAAAACATTTATGAAAGAAATTAAAGTAGACCTAAATAAATGGGAACATATCCTACATTCATAGGTATAAAGAAAATATGGTTAACATGTGAATTCTACCCAATACTTTCTATGTATACAACCTATTACAATCCCAGCATATTTTTAAAGGAATGGAAAAGCTGATCCTCAAAATCATATAGAAATGCAATGGCCCATAATAGTAATATGAATCTTGAAAAAGAAGCATAAAGTTGGAGGACTTACATTTCCTTATTAGAAAACTTACTACAAAAATCAAAGTAATAATTTGATCACACTAATCAAAACAATGTGGTAGTCACATAAGATAGACATTCAAAGTAATGGAATAGAATTTAAAATTCAAAAATAAATCCATACATATATGGCTACATGATTTTCCACAATGTGCCAGTGTACATTAATTGGTGAAATTTGGTCATTTCAAAAAATGGTGTTGGGAAAATTGGCTATCTACATCTAAAAGAATGATTTTACACTTCTCCCTTACACCATGTTAAAAAACTAACACTTACTGGGTCAAGGATTGAAACTTAATTGTAAAAAATATAATATTCTGAGAACAGAACATCAGGAGAAATCAACATAATTTTAAGATTGCTAGTTAATTTTTCATAAGGACAACTAAAGTATGAGCAGCAAAAGAAAAAAGTAGATAAAATGGATTACATCAAAAATTTAAAACTTTTCATATGTCAATGAACACTCAAGAAAGTGAAAAGATGGTCTACACATGGGAGAAAAAAAGGCTAACCATATAACTGATAAGGACTTTATACAAAGATTGTATAAAGAGCTACTACAGAAGTTTTTAATTTTGAGGAGATCCCATTTATCTATTTTTTCGCTTGCTGCTCATGCTTTGGCTGTGAAGTTCATGAAACCATTTCCTATTACAAGGTCCTGTAGATGCTTTCCTACATTATCTTCCAAGGTCTTTATGGTTTTGGCTCTTATATTTAGAACTTTGATCCATCTGGAGTTGATTTTTGTATAAGGTGTGAGATGGTATTCTTCTCTCATTCTTTTGGAAATGGATATCCAGTTCTCCAAGCACCACTTGTTAAAGAGGCCATTCTCTCCCAATTGAGTGGGCTTCATAGCCTTGTCAAATATCAGATGACTGTATATGCGAGGATCTATATCAGAACTCTCAATTCGATTTCATTGGTCAGCAGGTCTATCCTTGGGCCAATACCATGCAGTTTTGATCACTGTAGCTTTGTAATATGTTTTAAAGTCCAGTAATGTGATACCTCCAACTTCAGTTTTCTTTTTCAATATGTCTTTGGCAATTCGGGGCCTCTTACCTTTCCAAATATATTTTGTGGTTAGTTTTTCCAGTTCCTTAAAATATATAGTGTTGATTTTTATTGGGATTGCATTAAATCTGTAGATTAGTTTGGGTAGGATAGACATCTTGATGATGTTTAGTTTTCCTATCCATGAACAAGGAATATTTTTCCATTTATTTAAGTCTTCTTTGATTTCCTTTAACAGTGTTGTGTAGTTTTCTGTATATAAGTCCTTTACATCTTTAGTTAAATTTATTCCTAGGTATTTGATTCTTTTAGTTACTTTTGTAAATGGCATTTTTTTCTTGATTTCCTCCTCCGATTGCTCATTATTGGTGTACAGAAATGCTACTGATTTTTGAGCATTGAACTTATAGCCTGCAACATTACTGAACTCCTTTATAAGTTCTAGAAGCTTTGTTGTAGATTCCTCTGTGCTTTCTATGTATAGGATCATGTCATCTGCAAATAATGAAATTTTTACTTCTTCTTTTCCAATCTGGATGCCTTTTATATCCTTTTCTTGCCTCATTGCTCAAGCACCTCAAAGGAAGTTATTAAGAAAATAAAAAGGCAGCCTACTCAATGGGAGGAAATATTTGGTAACCATATATCTGATAAGAGCCTAATATCCTGCATATATAAAGAAATCCTACACCTTGAAAATAAAAAGACAAACAACCCGTTTAAAAAATGGGCAAGTGACCTGAAAAGACACTTCTCCAAGGAAGAAATACAAATGGCTAAAAAGCACATGAAAAAATGCTCAACATCGCTTGCTATCAGGGAAATGCAAATCGAAACTACAATGAGATACCATCTTACACCCATCAGAATGGCAGCTATTAAAAAAACAGCAGACTCTAAGCGTTGGAGAGGATGTGGAGGAATAGGAACCCTCATCCACTGCTGGTGGGATTGTGGAATGGTCCAGCCACTGTGGAGGACAGTTTGGCGGTTCCTCAGTAAACTAACAATAGATCTTCTGTATGTTCCAGCGATTCCACTGCTGGGTATATACCCAGAAGAACTGAAAGCAAAGACACGAACAGATATATGCACACCAGTGTTCATAGCGGCATTGTTCACCATTGCCAAAAGTTGGAATCAGCCCCGGTGCCCATTAGCAGATGAATGGATAAGCAAAATGTGGTACATACATACAATGGAATATTACTCAGCTTTAAGAAGGAATAAAGTGCTAACACATGGAATAACGTGGATGAATCTTGAAGACCTTATGTTGAGTGAAGCAAGCCAGGCATTGAAGGATGAACAATATATGACCTCACTGATTTGAACTGAGGAAAGAGAGCATTTCTGAGAACCATTGTCTGAAAGATAGGTTAACAAGGGAGAGAAAGAGAAGAGTAGGCTGTGCGCCATCACCCATATGGACATAATCTATGGTAAAGGGATAGAGTATAGATGCATATTGAAGGATAAGACATATGGGTAGAGATATTATTGGGTTTGGTGGTATAGGGTTGACAGGTGGGTAGATTAGGTAGGGCAGGTTGGAATACCCAGGGCATGTAACTATGAATCTTGTCATTCCATGAGTCATGACAGCAGAGTGTCATATGCCACAGGGGGATGGGGTGGAAGGAACAGTTAAGATCAAATGGGGTATTTAGTGGTCACAGGAAATGTTTTTCATTACCTTACAGTAATGGACACAGTACATGGTAAATATCATCAAAAATTATTAAACTGTACAGTCTAAATTGTAAACTATACTGTAAACCATCAACAATGTTTAGTTGTTATACTTTACTATCTGTATAACAGTTATAACAATGCTAACATCCATAAAAAAAAAAAGGTTTTAATATGGGGTGTGGAAGAGGGAAGGAGGTTGGGTAAGTGGGAGTCTTTAGTATTCTGTGTGTGACTCTGCTGTGACCTAAAACTTCTTTGAAAATTAAATCTAAATTTGGGAGACATTGGGGAATGAGAGGGGGTAGGTGTCATGATACACTGATAATCTGATAATGCAGCGATAAAAGGAAAAAAGAATAATCTTTTTTTAAAAAAAGGATTCT
>JAQZBX010102685.1:0-11131 GCA_029593785.1 Cabassous unicinctus | reverse complement strand
AAAAAACAGAAAGGAATGAACTCCCCTTACTAAATGATAATGAACCTCAAAAGAAACCAAAGAAACCAGAAAAATTGAGTCAATCATTATAAAAATGTAGTCAATAGAATAGACAACAACAATTTAATAGAAATTATAAATGAATTCCACTGATCCTTTGAAAATACCAATAAAAGATACCAACCTATTTTGATTCTGATTAAGGAGTCAAATGAGAGGCATAAAATATTCAAGATTAAGTATGAAAAAGGCACTTCCAGCTATGGCTATGTGAGGAGATCAGCAAATCCTTTCCCTAAAGAGCAGCTACAAAACTGTATAAAATTGACAAAAACAACCATTACTATGCTGTGGAACAATATAAACTTTGGGTAAGAAGAGTTGAAATCTGTTTCATGATGGCTTGTGGCTGCTCCCATTTCTCCATCCCCTCCCCTGCAACTCCCTGCTGTATGAAATAAAGACCTTTGTATATAAAGAAAGTCTGAGAGAATTCATTGCTATTAGACCTGTATTGCAAGAAGTACCAAAAGAAGTATTTCAGGCTGAAAGAAAAATGACTCTAGATGGTGACTTGAATACACAGGGAGAAATGAAGAGGACAAGAAATGGTACCTCCATGGCTTAATATAAAAAACTATATGTAAAAGATTTTGACTGTACATTTTTCACATCTTTTTCTTTCTTAATTTATTAAAAGATTTATAATCAAAGGAAGCAATAATTGTTACACTGTATTGTTGGCTTCATAACATTTATAGATTTAATTATATAATAACAACACAAAATGGAGGGTGTAGATCTATATAGGAACAACATTTCTAAATTTTGCTCAAAGTAAGTTAGTGTTAACTTGATGTATATATTTTTTTTTAATTTTTTTTATTTGTAAAATGATATATAAATACATATGCATATATGTGCATTTGTTTACATAAATGTTATTATATATATATATATACATTTTATAAAGGTGCCTAGATTACCCAAATATTACTCAGAAACTACAGGGATTCCCATGCTCCCCACCACCCACACCCCCAAAAACACCCCACACAGCCATTCCCCATCCGTGTGGTATTACACCCGCAATGGATATACACATCCTGGGGCCTTGTTGATGTATATTTTGATAGGTTAAAATGTACACTCTAATCCCTAGAACAACCACTAAGGCATAACTCAAAAATATACTTAACAGGATAAAAAAATTTTTAAAATCCATGGAACTACATTATGCAGTGAACCCTAAGTTCAATCATGGACTTTATTAATAGAAAAATTATAAAAATGTGCTATTATCATTTATAACAAATGTTTCAGACCAATGCAAGGTGTTGGTGGTGGGGTGGTATATGGGAATCCTATACTTTATGCAAGATTGTTCTGTAAATCCACTTCTCGAATAAAGAAAAGTATTTTAAAATTAAGAAATATATAGTTAAAATTTAAAGAGAAATGAAAATGGTATATGAAAATATGTTTAGTTTGCACAAAAGAAGGCAGCCAAGGTGGAACAGGAGACTAAGAGAAATAGAAAAAGGGCAAATATATATCCAACTCTATCAATAACTACACTAAATAATAATGGTTTAAACATGCAAATTAAAAGGCAGAGATTGTTAGACTGGGTAAAAAGCAAGCTACCAATAAATGCTATCTATAGGAGACAAACAGATTCAAAGACACATAGGTTGAAAGGAAAAGGATAGAAAAAGATACACCTTGTAGACAATAACCATAAGAGGTGGAGTGGCTATATTAATATCAGAAAAAAAAGTTTAAGTCAAGACTCTAAGACAAGAAATATTACCAAACACAAACTGGCAAACTGCATAATGATAATAGGGCCAATGCATCAGGAAGATATAACAGTTATAAATGTATATATACATCATAGCAACAAAGCCTCAAAATATATGAAGGAAAGACAGGCAAAATTGAAAGGAGTATTAGACAATTCAACAATAATAGTTGAAGACTTCAATAGATTGCTCTCAATAACTGATAGAACAATTAAACCAAAAATCAGCAAGGATATAGAACACTCAAAAAACAACATCAATGAGCATGACCTATATGACATATAGAACACTCTACACAAAGCCTGCAGAATACACACATTATTTTCAAGCACACTTAGAATATTCTTCAGGATAAAACATGTTGGACTACAAAATACATCTCAACTAATTGAAAGTTTGAAATCTTACACAACATATTCTCTGACCACAGTGGAAATAAATTAGAAATCTTCAACATAAAGAAATCTGGGATATCCACAAATATCTGGGAATTAAACAGCACACTCCTAAATAACTGATGAGTCAAAGAAGAAATCACAAGAAAAATTAGGAAATATTTTTAGCAGAATAAAAATGAAAACACAGCATATCAAAATTTATAGAATTCAGGAGGGAGGGGCAAGGTGGCAGTAGAGTACGTAGCTCCAAGAGTCAGCTCATCCTACAGTGCAGTTAGTAATCAGCCAGTGCTATCTGAACCACCTGTGTGTGGGGGCTAGGAGACCAGAAGAGTATTTTGCAACATCTTTGGAAGAATGGAAGGAGGAGACTGCCCACCTGCAGTGAAGATTCCTAAGTAGAGCACTCCATGCCACAAAAGACAGTGCCCATCCCTGGCTGGCAGGGCAAGGTGCCTTGGGAGCTCTTCCATGGTTGGAGTTGGGAGCTCCAGTTTCCAAAAATGGGAGGAAGAGATGGTTGGGCACTGACTTCAGCTACTGATTATTAAATTTGGCTGGCTAAAGTCCAATCCTAAGTACAGCTGAAGTTTGAACCTATCCAAGAAAGAAGGAGGCTGGTAGCCTCCATTTTAACTCTACTCCCAGCATGAGGGGAAGTTGGGCTGATTGAAAATCACACCACCAGGTCAGATTGCTGCCCTAGCCTGGGCTCCAGCCCCACCTCAAGCAGGGAGGAAGCTGGGGGTCCTGCACCATCCTCTCTGGGCAACTATAGTCACATTTGGCCTGCATGGACTAGACAATTGGGCATTTATGTGGCTACATTCCTGCCCCCAATAGTTCTGGAGAGGGGCAGTGTTTCCTCAACCTGTCTGGGAAACTGCAGGTGCTTTCAGCCTCCACGGACTAGATTGTGGGCACTCCTGTGGCTCCACCCTGCCCTTGATAGGGCAGGAGAAGGGGCAGTGCTTGTTCAGCCTTTCCAGGAGACTGCAGGCAAATTCGGCCTGCACGGACTAGATTGTTGGGCAAATCTGTGGCTACAGCCCCTGCTCCCAATAGGACAGGTGGTGGTGGTGGGAGGAGGTGTTTCCTCAACCTCTCCAGGAAACTGCAGGCACTTTCAGCCCGCATAGATAAGATTATTGTACACACCTGTGGCTCCATCCCCACACCCAACAGGGAAGGAGGAGGGACAGTGTTTCCTCAACCTCTCTGGGCAACTGCAGTACTTTAGGCCTGCATGGACTAGATTTTTGGGCATACTAGTGGCTACATTCCCACCTGTGATAGGATAAGGGGGAGGTGCGGTGTTTCCCTAGCCTCTCCAGGCAACTGCAGGCACTTTCATCCCACATGTATGAGATTTTTGCACACACCAGGGACTCCATCCCCACCCCTGGCAGGGGAAGAAGGGGCATGGAACTTCATCAGTCTTTCTGGGCAACTGTAGATGGTCTTGGCCTGCATGGATTGGATTACTGCACCTGGCTGTGGCTTGTCCCTACCCCTGGCAGGGGAGAAAGATGGGGGAAGCTTCATTGATTCCTGGGGTAATGTGGGCAGCTTTAGCCTCCATGCCTTACAGTACCACCACCTTGCCACCAGCAAGGGAGAAAGGGCAAGAAATAGTTGAAAAAGAGCTGAAAAAATTCAGATGGGCTAAACATGAGTCTCTATAAAGTTCCAAATTAAGTTGAACCAAGTATCAAAGAAGGTTTGTAGCACAAATCCAATCAAATAGACTGCCCTAAACTCAAGAGAGAAACTGAGAGCCTGAACAAATACATCAAGTAAATGAGATGCCAAGACACCAACAAAAAATTACAAGCCATACCAAGAAGCAGGAAGTTATGGTCCAGTCAAAGGAACAAACTAAACCTCCAGATGACATAAAGAAGTTGAGACAAGTGATCACAGATGTTCAAACAAATCTCCTTAGTAAAGTCAATGAGATGGCTAAAGAGATTTCGGATATTAAGAAGACAGTGGGGAAGCACAAAGAAAAATTTCAAATTATACATTGAAAAATAGCAGCTCTTATGGGAATGAAAGGCACAATAAATGAAATTAAAAATACACTGGAGGCATATAACTGCAGATTTCAAAAGTCAAAGGAAAGGATCAGTGAGCTTGAAGACAAAAGAACAAATAAAGTGAAGATAAAAGAACAGATAAAGAAAAGAATGAAAAAAATTGAACAAGGTCTCAGGGAACTAAATGACAGCAAGAGATGTGCAAACATATGTGTCATGAGTGTCCCAGAAGGAGAAAAGAAGGGAAAAGGTGCAGAAAGAATATTTGAAGAAATCTTGGTAGAAAATTTCCTATACCTATGGAAGGACATAGATATCTGTGTCCAAGAAGCACAACACACTCCCATCTGAATAAATCCAAATACACCTACTAAGAGACACATACTAATCAGAATGTCAAATGCAAAAGATAAAAATAGAATTCTGAAAACAGCAAGAGAAAAGTGATTCATCACATACAAGTGATGCCCAATTAAATTGTGCTGATTTCTCATCAGAAACCATGGAGGTAAGAAGGCAGTGGTAAGGGAAAAAAACAGTTGTAATATGGAGGCTTTTTCGGGACTTGGGAATCACCCTGAGTGACGTTGCAATGACAGATATAGGCCATGTTATATCATCACATAACATGCAGAACTGTATGGAAGAGAGTGTAGGCTACAATGTGAACTATGGTCCATGCTGAATTGCAAAACCCCAGGATGTGTTTATCAACTGCAATGAATGTGCCACACTAATGAAGGATGTTTATGTGGGAGGGTGTGGGAGGTGTGGGAGTGGGGCATATGGGAATCCCTGTATTTTTTGTGTAAAATTTATGTAATCTAATTAGCCTTAAAAATAATAATAAAGAAATAAAAAAAAAGATAATGAAAGAGAAAAAACTGCCAACCAAGAATCTTATATCTGGCAAGATTGTCTTTCCAAAATGGGGGCGAGTTTAGAATATTCACAGACAGAAACTGAGAGAGTTTGTAACAAGAGACAGGCTTTGCAGGAAATACTGAAAGGAGTGTGTATTAGTCAGCCAAAGGGGTGCTGATGCAAAGTACCGGAAATATGTTGGCTTTTATAAAGGGTATTTATTTGGGATAGAAGCTTACAGTCACAAGGCCATAAAGTGGAAGTTACTTCCCTCACCAAAGTCTGTTGCCACGTGTTGGAGCAAGATGGCTGCTGGTCTCTGTGAAGGTTCAGCCTTCCTCTTCCTCCTAAGGCTCCTTGGTCCCAGCTCCTTCCAGTCTCAGCATTAGGTTACCATAAGGCTTGTCTCTTTCCCCAAGGCTCGTTTCTTTCCTGGCTTTCTCAGATGTTCAGGGCTCTGGTCTCTTCAGCTGCAAACTGTCAGGCGAATGGTCTGGCTCTCTCCTGTGGCTCCAAGTTTCCAAAACTACTCTCTGTGTTCTCCTTCTCTGTGTATTTACTTTACTGTTTTTGATTGAGCATCCATTTATATAGCTCACAGCTGTAGGGTAGCTGTAGGCAGGGACTCAAGTTGCCCTAATAATGTGGTCAAATGCCCTAATCTTGAGTTAATAAAATAAAAGTGAAACCTCTGAGTCTAATACAATCTAATATGCCCAACAGAACAGACCAGTTTACAAACAAAATCCAATATCTATTTTTGGAATTCATAAACAATACCATACTGCCACAGAGTGCTACAGCCTGAAAAGAAAAGACAGGAGAGAGAGGATTGGAATAGAGTCTAGAAATGAAGATTATATCAGTAAAAGTAACTTAAAATGTAAAAGGAGGGGTAAAAATAAGATATGACAGATAAAACCAAAAAGTCAAAATGGGTGAAGTAAGGACGGCCTTTAAAGTAATTACATTGAATGTTAATAGATTTGTGGCAGTTTGAGATTATTTTATGAATCCCCCAAAAAGAAAGATTATGTTTGTAAACTAATCTGTTCCTCTGGGTGTGATACCTTTTGATTGCTTTCAATTCTTTGATTAGATTACCTGTTAAGATTAAGGCTTTTGATTAAATTATGTAAGTAAGGTGTGACTCAGGTTGAGTCCCCACCCCCCTTGCTGGGTCTGATGTAAACAGACTCACACAGAGAGACAGACATAGGAAGAGAGAGCTCTGTCATTTTTTGATTCTGCCATGTGCCAGAAAGGAGAAGTCTCAAAGAGCTGAAGCCCCGGGGAGAGATGAGCCATTTGGCTGATAGCTTACAGGTGAAATTGGGAAGAAAGCAGAACAGAGGAGACCTGAAAAGAAACAAGTCCTATACCAGGAGAGAGAGGACTATAGAATCACTTCAACATGAAGACTCAAGAGGCTGGTCCCATGGAGCTTAAGAGGAAAGGATGAGCACAGAGGGGAAGGCTGAAACCTGGGCAGAAATCAGTGGCCATCTTGCTTCAACACATGGCAGCTGACTTTGGAGAGAAATTACCTCTTGTGGTGCCTTGAGTGGTACTTTTCACTGCCGTGTAACTGTAAACTTTAACCCCACAATAAATACCCTTTATAAAAGCAAACAGAGTTCTAGTACCCTGCATCGGCAGCCCTTTGGCAGACTAATACAGGATTAAAGCCCCCAATCAAAAGACACACTCTGGTGGAATGGATGAGAAAACATGAGCCATCTATATGCTGTCTACAAGAGACTCACCTTAAATCCAAGGATACCAATAGACAAAGCAAGAGGCTGGAAAAAGATATTCCATGCATGCAGTAACAGCAGCATCAACAAAACACACAAAAACAAAACAAAACAAAACAAAAAAGCTGGAGTAGATACACTTATATTGCATGATACAGCAAAGCTGTTATTAGAGAAAAGGAAGAACAATATACATTAATAAAAAGGGCAATACACCAGGAAGAACTAACAATCATAAATGTATATGCACACAACCAGGATGCCCCAAATTACATGAGGAAAACACCGGCAAAACTGAAGGGAGAAATAGATAGCTCTACAATAATATTTGGAGACTTCAGTACACCACTCTCATCATTGGATAGAACATCTGGGCAGAAGATCATTAAAGAAACTGAGTTTGAATAATATGATAAATGAACTAAGCTTAATAGACATATACAGTACATTGCACCCCAAAACAGCAGGCTATACATTCTTCATAAGTGCTCATTAATCTTTCTCCAGGATAGACCATATGTTGGGTCAAAAAACAAATCTCAATAAATTTACAAAGATTAAAATTATACAAAGCACTTTCTATGATAATAATGAAGTGAAGTTGGACATCAACAAAAGGCAGAAAAAGGGAAAATTTCACAAATATATGGAGAATAAACAACAAACTCTTAAATAATCAGTGGGTAGAAGAGGAAATTGCAAGAAACTTAGACATTTTTCCAAAGAGGAAATTCAACTGACGAAACAGCACATGAGAAAATGTTCTCTATTACTAGATATTAGGGAAATGCAAATCAAAACCACGAGATATAATCTCACACCTCATAAATGGCCATTACTAAAATATAGATAACTCCAAGTGCTGGAGAGGATGTGGAGAAATAGGAACATTCCTTCACTGTTGGTGGGAATGTAGACTGGTGCATCCTCTGTGGAAGACAGTTTGGCGATTCCTCAGGAAGCTAAATATAGAACTGCTGTGTGATTCGGCAATCCCTGTGCTAGGAATATATACTGAAGAACTGAAAACAGGGACACAGATACATGCACACCGCAGACACAGAAAGGACAAATAGTGTATGGTCTCACTAATATAAACTAAATAGGAAGAATAAACACATGGATTAAAACCTAGACTACAGGTTTCTAGGAGATAGGATGAAGGCTGAGAAGGGGTACTAATACTTAATGTATGCAGAATTTTTAATTAGCTTGACTGTAAAAGTGTGAAAATAGATAGAATTGATGGTAACACATTATGGTGAGTATAACTAACACTGCTGGTTTATAAATGGGATTGTGGCTGAAAGAAGTAATCTAAGGATATAAATGTCAATTGAAAGAAACTAGAGCATAATCTAGGGACTAAATAACAGTGAACGCAGAGATGGATGAGGATTGTTGTTAATAGTACAAATACAAGAATGTTCTTGTTGAAATAGAATGTAATTATTACAAGGTGGTAAGAATATGGTGTGCATGGGAAAATACAATTAATGTAACTTATGACTATAGTTAGCAATATTGTAATATTCTTGCAACAATGTCAAAGAAGGTACTGTATCAATGCTAAGGGGAGTATGGGATTTTTTCTTTTGGACTAAGGAAAACTTTCACAAATTTACTGAGGTGATGACTGCACAACTCTGTGATGAAAGTGAGAGCCATTGAGTGTACACTTTGGATGGAATGTACAAGGAATGATACTGTATTAACACAGTGAACCATGTGGTGGATGATGGACTGTGGTTAACAGCACAAATATGAGAATTTTCTTTTGAACTATAACAAATGTATAATAATAATACATAGTGTTAATAATAAGAAAGTGTGTGGAAAAATATACCAAATGTAAACTATGGGCCATAGCTAGTAGCAATATTTTGATGGTATTCTTTCATAATCTGTAACAAACGTTCCACAACAATGCAAGGTGTTGATGGAGGGATGATGTATGAGAATGCTGCATGTTATGCATGATTGTTCTGTAAGCTCACAACTTCTCTAATAATATATATAGAGATATATAAATTTATGGAATGCAGCCAAAGCAATGCTTAGAAAGAAATTTATATTACCCATATTAATATGGGTAATATTGTATATATAAGACTATTTTTCTTTGAAACAGAACAAATGTTTGTTAATGTAACAAGATGTTAATATCGGATAAAAAACACATTATGCTAAGTGAAAGAAACCAGACACAAAGTACTACATATTGTATGATTCCAGTTATATAATATGGAAATATAGATCAATTTATAAGGATGAAATTAGTTTAGTGGTTATGTAGGACTTTGGAAGGATAGGGGGATTGAGAGGTGAGTGCTAAGGGGTGTGGAGTTTTTCTTTTTTGGAGTAATGAAGTTGTTCTGAGATTTTTCGTGGTGATGAATGCACAAAATTGTGATTATGCTAAAAGCCATTGATTATACACTTTGGGTGGATTGTATGGTATGTGAATATATCTCAATAAAACTGCTTGAAAATAATAAAGAAAAAATTTGCAAGAATAGCCAGAAATAGCAGCTATGTACAGCAGGGGAAGCATAGCTTCCCCTGCTATTTTTTGTTTTTAATTATCATAATTATTGAAATAATGGAAATGCTGTAATAATGATTGAAGTGATGAATGTACAACTATGTGATTATGTCAGATACACTTTGAATGGATTGTATGCTTTATCAATATAATTGATTTATTTAAAATAAGAAACTTATGGATTTAAATAACTATCTCAGAAATTAAAAAGATTTCAAATCAGCAGCCTCATTTGCTCCTTAAGAAACTTGAAAAAGAAGAGCAAACTTAGTCCAAAGCAATAAAAAGAAAATAATAATAAAGATTTGAATGGAAGTCAATAAAATAGAAAACAAAGAAACAGGAGAGAAAATCCATAAAATAAAAATTTGGTTATTTGAAAAATAAAGAGCAACAAAATTGACAAACCTTTAGTTAGACAGATCAAGAAAAAAGAACAGACACAAATAACCAAAATCAGCAATGAAATTGGGGTATCATTACTTGCTGTACATAAATTAAAAGGATTATAAGGGAATGATATGAACACAATATGCCAAAAATTAGAGAACTTTGAAGAAATGGACATATTTCTTGAAAGACAGAAATTATCAATTACTTTCAACAAAAAATAAAAATTTGAATAGAACTTGTGGTGGATTGAATTGTATATGCTAGTTTGGACTTGTTTTTGGTCTTGGTCTACATTCTAGTAATTGTCAACCCATTTTAAATGGGATCTCTTGAAGATGTTACTTCAGTTGAAGTGTGGATCAACTGAATCAGGTTGGACTTTAACCTGCATTACTGGTGTCCTTCAAATGCAGAATGAAATTCAGACAGAGAGAGAGAAAGCCTCTGAGAGAAGCTGTACATCAGTGAACCCAGAGGAGAAAGGAGAAGATATCGCCATGTGCATTGCCATGTGACAGAAAAACCAAGGGCCAAGGATCTCTGGCAGTCACCCCCGAGAATGCCACAGTCTTCAGTGAGAAATGGTTGCCTAGCTGATGCCTCAATTTTGTACTTCTCCTAGTCTCAAAACCATGAGCTAATAAGTTCCTGTTGTCTAAGCCAACTCACTGTATGCACTGTATGGGTATTTGTTTTAGCATGGCAAGAAATCAAAAGACATATAGCAAGTAAATAGCTTAAATTAATAATTTAAATCTCTTCCACCAAGAATAGCCCAAGTACAGGAAGCTTCACTGATTAATTCTATTAAATATTTCTAAAAGAAATAACAGCAGTACTTCACAAATTGTTTCATGATATAGAGGAGGAGGGAACACTTTCCAGCTTATTTTATGGGGCCAGTAATATTTTGACCCTAAAGCTAGACAAAGATGTGACAAGAAAAGAAAACTACAGACTAATATCTCTCAGTAATATAGACACAGCAATACTTAACAAAATATTGGAAACTGAATAAAGCAACATATAAAAAAGATTTGCTTCATGTATGCAAGGTTGGTTTAACATAAAAAATCAATTAATATTCTACACAGTTTTAATATGATATAGACCTAAAACCAAATGATTTATCTCAGCATATGCAAAAAAGCATTGAACAAAACCCAACACTCATTTATGATTTTTAAAAAAGGCACAACAAGCTAGGAGTGAAAGAAAGCATCTTCAACCTGATAAAGGGTATCTTTAAATATCCAAAGCTATCATCATAGTTAATGTTGAAATAATGAATTGTTTTCCCCTAATATTGTTAACAAGTCACAGATATGTG
>JAQZBX010102684.1:0-11134 GCA_029593785.1 Cabassous unicinctus | reverse complement strand
AATAAAAACTGACTTTACAGTAATATCATTGAATGTTAATGGATTAAACACCTTAATCAAAAGACACAGACTGGCAGAATGGGTAAGAAAATATAATTCATCTACATGCTGTATAGAAGAGGCTCACCTTAGTCCTAAGGATACAAATAGATTGAAAGTGAAGGGCTGAAAAAGATATTCCACACATGCAGCAACGAAAAAAAAAAAAAAGCCAGAGTAGCTGAACTTATATCATAGCAGATGAAATTGACTTTAAAAGCAAATCACTTTGTATTGAATTCCCTTCCTGGGGAGCTTTGCCACATTCTCTAATGGAACAGCAACAATCCCCCAATGACTAGTGAAGAAGGTTGGTCCAATTAATGGGCCCTTGATATTGATGATTATGTTTATGAGCCTTTGATCTTAAATTGGAACTTAACCTAGTGTTGTACAGTGCCTAAGAGTTACCGCCTGAGAGCCTCCATGTTGCTCAAATGTAGCCTCTCTCTAAGCCAAACTCAGCATATAGATGCATTACCTTTCCCCGAGTGTGGGACATGACTCCTGGGGATGAGATTCCCTGGCAACAAGGGATTACCACCAAGCACCAAATAGTAATACAACTGGAAAAAGACCTTGAATAAAAGGGGAAAATGTAAAGACAAATGAGTTTATATGGCCAAGAAGCTTCAAAGTGAGTCGGGAGGTCATCCCAGAGGTAATGCTTCTGCATATCTCAGCAGGATCTCATAGACTGCCAAAGTAGATACTATACCAAGTAGTGGGGCTCCTGAGGGCTCTGGAGACACCCAGGCCCTACGGTCATGGCAGATATCTCGAGTTTGGTGCCTTGCCAGTGATCCCTACTTTGGAGTTTGTGCTCCTGAGTGTGACAGAGTTAGATTCAGTTGTGACTTCTCTACACATGCTTCTTCTGTCACTTCTATTTGAACTTATAGTTGGTGCTGGAGTTGGTAGGTGTATGCCCAAAAGGCTTAATCTTTGGACTGTCCATATGTTAGATGGGCCCTGAGCCTCAGCAGAGTTGCAAAAGCTCCTATCCAGTTTATTGGACTCACTCAGGACAACTAATAAGGAAGTGAGGATGGGCAACCACCATAATAAGGAACTGAGAGAGTATACAATTGCAAGCAAGAGAGTCCCATCCATCAGCCATATGGGATCAAAGGGCCCTCTTAAGTAGAGGTGGAGTGAACATCAGCATTACAGAATCCTCAGGATTGGGGAATAAAATATGGACTGGTTTTCTAGTCTAGACTTATTGTGATTCTAGCAATGGAAGAAATTACATCATTGATGTGGAGACAGTGGCCACTGATTTGCTGAAGGCAGGGAGAGGGATAAAGACATGTAATATGGGGGCACTTTGGGACTTGGAACTGTCCTGAGTGACATTGCAATGAAAGATACAGTCCATTATATATCCTGCTATAACCTACAGAATTGAGTGTGAAAGAGTATAAAATGCAATGTAAACTATAAACCATGCTTAGTGGCAATGCTTAACAATGTGTTCATCAATTGCAATGAATGTACTACACTAATGAAAGAAGTTGTCAATGTGGGAAAAAGTGGTAGGTGTGGGGAGTGGGGAATATGGGAGTCCCTCATATTTTTTTATGTAACATTTTATGTAATCTAAGTATATTTTAGAGAAAATAAAAAATATATTTTAAAAAAAGCAAATCTCTTATTAGAGTCAGGGAAGGACGGTACATGTTAATAAAAGAAGCAATTCACCAGGAAGAAATAATAATTACAAATGTATATGCATCTAACCAGAATGCCCCAACATACATGAAGCAAGCACAGCAAAACTGAAGGGAGAAACAGATATCTCTACAATAATAGCTGGAGACTTCAACACACCACTCTCAGCATTGGATAGAAACTCTGGACATTGGATCAATAATGAAACTAATATCTTGAATAATATGATAAATGGACTAAACATAGTAGACATATTGAGAACATTGCACTGCAAAACAGCAACATATACATTCTTTTCAAGTCCTTATGGATTTTCTCTAGGATAGATGATTTGTTGGGTCACAAAGCAGATCTCAATAAATTCAACAAGATTGAAATCATATAAAGCACTTTCTCAGATCATAATGGAATAAAGTTGGAAATCAACAAGGAGTGGAAAAAGGGAAAATTCACAAATATATGGAGATTAAAGAACACACTCTTAAATAATCATTGGGTCAAAGAAGAAGTTTTTAAAGAAATTAATAAACATTTTGATACAATGACAATGAGAACACAACATACAAGGACTTATGGGATGCAGTGAAGCTAGTGCTGAGAGAGAAATTTATAGCTCTCTTCATTTTCATTCAAAAAAAAAAAGAAAGAGCTAAAATCAATGACCTAAGTACACAGCTGTAGGAAGTAGAAAAAGAACAGCAAACTAATCGCAAAGCAGTTAGAAGGAATGAAATAAAAAGATCAGAGCAAAAATAAATGAAATTGAGAACAAACAAAAATAAAACAATAGAAAGAATTAACAAAACCAAAATTAGTTCTTTGAGAAGATTAACAAAATGGAAAAACCCTTAGTTAGACTGAAAAAGGAAACAAGAGAGAAGATACAAATAAATGAAATGAAAAATTAAAATGGGTATGTTACTACTGACCTCTTATGATAAAAGATATCATAAGAGGATACTATGAACTACAGTATGCAAAACATCAGACAATGTAGATGAAATGGAAACATTTCTAGGAATGTATGAATAACCTACACTGACACTAGGAGAAATAGAGGACCTCAAAAACCAATCAGAAGTACAGAGATTGAAATAGTCTTCAAACAGTTCCCCAAAATGGAATGCCCAGTATCAGATGTTTTCAAAGGTGAGTTCTATCATGCATTCAAAGAAGATTTAATACCAATCTTACTTAAGCTCTTCCAAAAAATTGAACAAGAAAGAATGCTAACTACCTCATGCTGTGAAGCCAGTACCACCAAAATACCAAAGCCAGATTATATTAGATAAAAAGAAAATTACAGAGCCATTTCCCTAATGAATACAGATGCAAAATTTCTCAAGAAAATACTTGCTAATTGAATCCAGCAACACATTAAAAGAATTATTCATCATGATAAAATGGATTTTATAGCAAGGATGCAAGAGTTATTCAACACAAGATAATCAATCAACATAATACACCACATTAGTAAATCAAAGAAAAAAAATCACATGATCTTTTTGACTGATGCAGAAAAGGCATTTGACAAAATAGAGCATCTTTTCTTTGTAAAAGTTCTACAAAAGAGAGGAATTTGAAGGAAATTTTCACAACAAGATAAAGGCCATATATAAAAAACCTACAGCTAACATGGTATTCAATGGTGAAAGACTGAAAACTTTCCCACAGAGGTCAGGAACAAAACAAGGAAGCCCACTGTCACCAGTGTTGTTCAGTATAGTGCTAGAGGCTCTAGCTAGAGCAACCAGTCAAGAAAAAGAAATACAAGGCAACCAAATTGGAAAGGAAGAAGTAAAACCTTTGTTATTCAGAGATGATAAGATCCTATATCCAGAATGTCCTGAAAAATATACAACAAATCTGCTAGAGCTAATAAATGATTTCAGTAGAGTGTCAGGATACAAGAGCAGTATGCAAAAATCCTCCATGTTTCTATGCACTAGTAATGAACAACCTGAGGAGGAAGTCAGGAAAAATATTCCATTTACAATAGCAACTAAAAGAATCAGATATTTAGGAATGAATTTAGCCAAGAACATAAAGCACTTGTATTCAGAAAACTACAATGCATTGTTTAAAAAAATCCAAAAAGTCCTGAATAATTGGATGAACATTCCATGCTCATGGATTGGAAGACTAAATATCATTAAGATGTCAATTCTACCCAAATTGATAGACAGATTCAATGCAATCCTGATAAAAATTTTACCAGCATTTTTTAAACAAATGGAAAACACAATTATTAAATTTGTTTGAAAGGGTAAAGGATTACAAATAGACAAAAACATCTTAAAAAGGAAAAGCAAAGTTGGAGGACTCTCACTTCCAGACTTTATGTCATATTACTTAGCTACAGTGGTTAAAACAGCATGGTACTGGCATAAAGATAGACACATAGAGCACTGGAACTGAACTGATGGTTCAGAAATAGACCATCATATTTATGGTCAAGTAATTTTTGACAAGACTGTCAAACTCACCCAGCTGGCGCAGAACAGTCTATTCAACAAATGGTGCTGGAAGAACTGGATATTCATATCCGAAAGAAAGAAAGAGGTCCTCTATTTCACACCTTATACTAAAATTAACTCAAAATGTATGAAAGACCTAAATATAAATGCAAGAACCACAGAGCTCTTTATTAGTCAGCCAAAGGGGTGCTGATGCAAAGTACCAGAAATCTGTTGGCTTTTATAAAGGGTATTTATTTGGGGTAAAAGCTTACAGTTACAAGGCCCTACAGAATCCAACTCAAGGTTACTTCCTCACCAAAGTCTGTTGCCATGTGTTGAAGAAAGATGACAGGCTACCTCTGCCTGGTGTCTCCTTCCTTCTTCTAAAGGCTCTATTCTCTTTGGCTGCAAACTATCGGGAGAATGACACATCTCTCCCCAGTGTTTCAGGACCAAAACTGGCAAAGTACTCTTTCTTCCATGTCTATGAAGCTCTTGTGTTTTCTTTTGTGTGTCTTCTTGAGTGAGTTTCCATTTATATATCTCACCAAGGGGGCGGGGCCTTAAACTGAGTTGCACCCTACTGATGTGGTTGAATGAAAGCTTTAATCTTAACATAATTTAATCAAAGACATCTCAGCTGAACCTAATACAATCAAAGGGCATCCTGTACAGAGGAACATACCAGTTTACAAACATAATCTCTCTTTTCAGAATTCATAAATAATCTCCAACTGTGGCAAGGTCCTAGAAGAAAATGTCAGAAAACATCTTCAAGACCTGGTGGTAGGTGGTTCATTCTTAAATGTTATACCAAAAGCCTGAGCAATGAAAGAAAATACGGATAAATGGAACCTCCTCAGGCTTAAAATTTTTGTGATTCAAAGGTCTTTGTCAAAAAACGTGAAAAGGCAGCCCACTCAATGGGAGAAAATATTTGGAAACCACATATCAGTAAGGGTTTGATATCCATTGTATATAAAGAGATCATACAACTCAACAATAAAAAAGCAAGCAACCCAATTAAAAAATGGGCAAAGGATTTAAATAATATTTCTCCAGAGGAAATACAAATGGCCAAAAAGCATGTGAAAAAATGTTCCATATCACTGGCTATTAGGGAAATGCAGATCAAAATGACAGTGCTATATCATCTTGCACTGCATAGAAGGGCAATTATTTTTTTAAAAAAGAAAACAGTAAGTGCAGGAGAGGATGTGGAGAAATAAGAACACTCCTTCACTGTTGGAGGAATTGTAAAATGGTGCAGCCTCTGTGGAATACAGTTTTGTGGATCCTCAAGGAACTAAATATAGAATTGCTTTATGATCCAGCAATTCCTCTACTGGGAATATATCCAGAAGAACTAAAAACTGTGGCACAAACAGGCATCTGCATACTGATGTTCATAGCAATATTATTCGCAATTGCCAAAGGATGGATACAACACAAATGTCCATCAACTGATGAATGGATAAACAAAATGTGGTATACACATATGATGGAATACTATGCTGCTGTAAGAAGAAATGAATTTGGGACACATATGATAACATGGATGAATCTTGAAGACATTACGCTAAGTGAAGTAAGCCAGACACAAAAGGACAAATATTGTATGGTCTCATTAATATGATCTAAATATGAAAACTAAACACATGGAGTGAAAACCTGGAATGTAGGTTCTTAGGAAATAAGAGGAGGGCTGAAGAGGACTACTGATGCTTAATGGATGTAAAAGTTTTAATTAACTTGATTGTAAAAATGTGGAAATGGATAGAGTTGATGGTAACACATTATAGTGAATAGCAGCTGGTTTATAAATGGGAATGTGGCTGGAAATCATAGTCTAAAGGCATAAATGTCAATTGAAAGAAAGCTAGAGAATAATCTAGGAACTGAATAACACAGTGAACTCACAGGTGAATGAGAATTGTGGTTGATGGTACAGATGCAAGAGTGTCCTGTGAGCTAGAGTGGATATGCATCACTATTGCAGGATGTTGGGCATGTGGAGAAAAAAGGGAAAAATAAAATTGGTATGACCTATGGACTGTGTTTAACAGCAATACTGTAATAATCTTGGATCAATACAAAAGATGTATTGTTTTGATAATGGGAGTTATGGAAAAAGTGTGCCAAATGGTTGGTGGTAATAGTCTGATGATATTATCTCATAGTCTGTAACAAATGTTCCACCTCTGTGTGGTTTGTTGGTGAAAGAGTGTTGTATGGAAATTTTACATGATTGTTTTGTAAGTTCACAACTTCTGTAATAAAAATATATTTTAAAAATTATATAGGGTGGGTTGGGGGAAACACACCAATTGTAAGATATGGACTATAGTTAGTAGTAATATTTTGATGATATTGTTTAATAATTTGAAACAAATGTTTCACAACAATGCAAGCTGTTGGAGGTGGAGTGATGTATAGGACCCCTTTTTGAAATTATGCATGTTTGTTTTTTAACTTCATAACTTTTGCTATGCATTTATTGTTTATATATATTTATGTATGAATGATATATTTCAATAAAATTTTTAAAATGTAAAGAAATATTCTAGCATAGGAAAACCAACAGAAAAGTAGGGTAATAGGAAAAGTCTTAACCTTTCTTTCCATTATGATGTATACCATGCTAAAATTTTATGTGTACCCCGTGCAATCTTACAACACGTTTTCAAATCCTAATATCACCACACTCTCATACATATTTCAAAAACACTGATAATACAAATTAAACAAATTGTCAAGACCCAGAGATAAAAATTGAACATCAGTATTTGAACCATTTCTCCTTGACTGGAACACCTATTATCATTCTGTAAAACAGTACTTTATTCCGATGCAGTGGATTCTAAGATTAGCAAGGTAAATGTAGACCAATGTAGAGAGATTTTTAAATAACATTAGAGAAGTTTGGATTTTATTATAAGGAAATATGTCTTCCAGTAAGTCTTTGGATAGGGGTGTGACATGATTAATGATATATTTTAAGATAGTCCTTGCATTCTTCAAATTCAAGTGGTAACACCTGGAACTAGTTAAGCACTTTAAAGTTCAGGTTTCTATAAGAGTAAGAGTAAATAGATTGTTTGGCCTATATAAGGTAATGGCCAATTATTAAAACTCCAAAAGAAAGCTTAAATTATTACTAAAACATCTCTAATAATGACTATTCTGGGGCACAGTATGGGAGGCACAATGGCTATCACCTTATGTACTTTAATTCTAAATGTGACGTTTGAGATCATCCTTTCAGCACAGGAATTTTCACCACGATATTTGTCAGATGAGAGGATTCAGCAAGGAGAAAATCACAGTGTAAAACACAGAGAATTCCTTGTCCTTGTTCTCACTGCCATCAGGTAGAATTAAATATAGATACAGTACACAAAAAACAAAACTGAAACCGTTATGTGTGGGTAAAGTTTGAGAGAGCTTTACATCACCCTGTGGAGGAGTGCATCCTAAGACTGCACAGTCTGAGTAAATAAGAAGACAAAAGGACAATAAAAACTACAACCACCATCATTCTTGAATTGGCAATAGCTAAGGTACTAACAATGTGTCTATCTTTGCAGACCAGTTTCAAAATAGGCTTCACATCACACATGTAGTGATTTATCTGATTAGGGCTACCGAAAAATAAATTGAGCACCATTAGCAGTAGAGGAATAGAGTGCCCAAATCCACAACATGCAGCTTCATGTTGCCCCTGTAGTGCTGGGGTTTGGCAATTGCAAATAGGGGTCAAAAGCCACGGACAAGAGATGAATATATCCATTCCCACCAAAGAGTTTACAGTGAAGAGCTGGGACATACAGCTGTTATAGGAGATGTTTTTTCTCTCTGCAGCTAAGTCTCTGATATGCTGGGGAAGCAGAGCAGATGTATTTTGTTTGTGTGCTTATTATATATATAGTTTTTTTTCATATTTCTGCCAATAAAATTCTGTGGTCCTTTAAGGTAAAAATGATAATAGATGTCTTATGATTTTGTTGAATCTGTCTGTGGAATAGATCTTATTCCCTGTCCTCTCCTCAAGACCCCCAAGATCTCCAATACCTTAGCTTACCCACACAGACACACTCATCACACAAGCACCCACACACATGTACATTGTCTTTATTTAAAAAAAAATACAAATAGTAATTGGAAAAATACTGTATTAAATCAAATCAAACAGTACTATGAATAACTAGTCACAACTAATTTCCCTTGGAATCAATAGAGTTTTCCCCTGATATTCCAAAGGTTTCTATGACATTAAGGGAAAAACAGCTATATGTTAAATGCAGAAAAGTCACCAAGAGATGACTTAGTGAAATAGGAGTTCCTGACACCATAAACAAAAGTTGCTTCTCCTAAGGTTGTACCTGGATCTCACCCTGGCTCTGTGACAGGAATACTCAATCAAGGAAATTGTGTGAAAACAATGCAATTGTTCTGGTGAGCAATGATAAGACCCTGGGCAATGAGAAATGGCAGGTAAATGGGAGCCAAGGCACAGAGTAAGACTGATTTAGGTGATCATAAGATGTCAGAGAGAGAGGGGTGGTTGTAATAGTAGTTCCACCTTGATGAAGAAGAACATACATTTAAAATTTATTATAGGTTGGATATATTTTCCTGGATTTTATTCCCACTATGAGAGGCACTTGTGAACACAGCCTAAGTTTTTGTACTCTCTGAACTCATTTGTTTTATTATTAATGCATGATTGTTAATGCCATAAAGAATGTTCTGGATATGTGAAAAAATTGTATGCAGTCAAATAAAAACAGGAGATTGTATTTTTGAATTCGTATCAGTAAACATTTATTTCATGCTAGGCACATTGCAAGAACAGAGACATATGAAGAAAAAAATTAGATATGTAATCTACTTCAGTCAAATGATGAAAACCCAATTCATAAAGAAGAAATGTTAGTGTAGGGTATTGGATAGCTTGAAATAGAATCAAATACAGATGGATAGAATTATAAGAATGGGGAAGAAAAATGAAATAATTCTGATCTGTTAATAGGTCTACAAAATCATCCTGAATAAGATAATAAAAGAAGAATGTGAAGTATATGGAAGACATGGAACCACAGGTATAAGGGATGGGGCATCCTAAGCAGAGAAGATACAGAAAGAATTCCATAGATATGATAGATTGTGAAGGTTGTTTGGAGAATATAGAGGGACACAGTGTGGCTTGCTTAAAGCATACAGGCAAAGGAAAACAAATAATAAAGTAAAGGTGGCAAAGAACTAATAGGAGTTTCTGTTATGGCATATGCCATCTAACACTTCACATGTATTAACCAACATAATCTTACAACATTATAAAGAATAATATTACTCCATTTTCATAGAAATTTTTAAAAAATGGAGGCTCACAAAATTGAAGCAAATTTCCAAGACCCCGAGATAAAAATTGACAGTCTATTTGACCATTTCCATGACTGCTAAGTCTATTATCATTCTGTCACTTTACCCTATGTGGTAGGACTATGATTAGTAAATTAAACTTTGGACAATTGTGGAAGATTTCTGACTAATAAGTGTGAAGGTTATATTTCATTCCAAGGAAAATTATCTTCCACGTAAATTTTTTAAGATGTGAGTGACATGATCAACAAGATGTTTCAGGAAGTCATTTCTTGCATTCACCAAATACAAATGTGCAAATTACAATATGAATAGCAATAATTTGTGCCTTTGTCTCATCTAGTGTCAGGGGTCATTTAATACAATAGGCCAGAGTTCTAACACATCTCTGTTAACTATCCTGGATTTAAAGGATAGAAAGCATAGTGCAAATGACCTTATTTACTTTAAGTCTGAATGTGACATTCCAGACCATAGCTTTTGCATTGCAATTTTCATCCCCTCATTTCTCAGGGTATAGATGAGAGGATTCAGCATGGGGGCAATTACAATGTAAGAGACTGAGATTTCCTTGTCCTTGTTCTCACTAACAGCAGGGAGAATATATAAATATAAATATAAATATAAATATAAATATAAATATAAATACAGGGCACAAAAAAATAAGAATAAAACCATTATGTGAGAACTACAGGTTGAAAGAACTTTGTGTTGTGCTGCAGGGGAGCATGTCCTAAGATTATAAAGTATGAGTATGCAAGAAGCCAAAAGGACAAGAAAAATTACAAGCACCACAATCACTGAATTGACAATAGCTAAGGTACTAACAACATGAATATCTCTGGAGACAAGTTTCAAAAGAGGCTTCACCTCACACATGTAGTGATTGATTTGATTAGGGCCACAGAAAGGTAAATTGAGGACCATGAGAAGTAGGGCAATAGAGTGCCAAAAACCCAGGCCCCAGGCCATGACAATCAGCATGTTACACCTCTGCCGGTTTATGATGACCATGTAGTACAGGGACTTGACAATGGCAACATAACAATCAAAAGCCATGGGCACCAAGATCAATATTTCCACACCTACCAGTAAACGGGAAGTGAGGAGCTGTGTCATACAGTTGCTATAAGGAATGTTTTTCCTCTCTGAAGCTAAGTCTCTGATTACCCTGGGAACCACAGTGGAGGTATGGAAGAGGTCCAAGAGGGAGAGGTGGCAGAGAAAGTAGTACATTGGTTGTTCAATTAGATGGCTGCAGGTGATATTGAGCAAGATGGTGAAGTTCCCAATTAATACTGTCGAGTAACAGAGCAGGAACAAGAAACAGAACAGTAGCTCTATTTGCTTATTCTCCAGTAGACCCAAGAAGACAAATTCAGTGACATTGTTCTGATTTTCGATCTTGTTAAGGTGCATCTGGCATTCACATCAATTTAATTATTAAGAAATGATTCAAAAGACAATATTAAAGATTTAATAGCATTTTTAAACATTGGAATTATAATGTATTTCATAGCGCATAGATTTCAGGATTAATCTTTTAAACCCCTTTTTAGATTAAAGGCAGCATAATAATG
>JAQZBX010102683.1:0-11134 GCA_029593785.1 Cabassous unicinctus | reverse complement strand
AAAAAAAAAGAGAGAGAGAAATCCCACCCTCTGATCTAACCAAATATTTATAACACAAAAAGGGCTTGACTCGTGCTAAACATTTTGTACAGAGCTGAGGAAATCAGTTTAAAATGATGAATGACTCTATCAGCTCAAATCTCCAAAACATAGCTGGTTTCACAACATCAGTGAGGACAGAAGAACACGCCCTAGACAGCTGGGGTTTGTCAAGATCTTTTCTTTGGCTCCCTCCCTTCTGATCACTTGAAGGCAATTAGGGTAACTGATGCGAATTTCAGAGCCAGGGCAAAATGTGAGGCATTTGGACACGTTCCTCGTAAGACGACGGGCAGAAAATGAAAACCGCCCTGCTCGCTCTCTCTTAGATCTGCCCAATCACCCACCCACCTGCTGCACGACCGTTGCCTGAGCTCCTCCCGCTGGCCCAGGCTGCTCCCCCTGGGAGCCCACGAACTAGAGTGGATGCTGAGCCACAACCGCCATATGTGTGACGGTCCCCTGAGGTGGCCAGGCATGCCGGACTCTCCACGCAGTCTCACCCGTCCTGATGCACTATTATAAAAATAGTCCTGCTGAGAAGGTAGAGCTCAGTGGTTGAGCGCCTGCTTCACATGTTCGCGTTCAATCCCCAGTACCTCCTAAAAAAATGAAAATAAAAATAATTTTAAAAATAAAAGAAATAAAAATAGTCCCTCCAGCCAATGGGTCGGCTGAGAAGCTTCACCTCACTCCTTACGTAGCTCAGCACCCAGCAAATGCCTGCCACGTATCAGGCACCTGAGAGAGATTGCTCGAAGAAATATTGCTGAATAAATAACAAAAAGCATAATTAAGAAAGTCCAAAGATATGGAAAGAAAGGAAGGATGGGAGGGAGGGAGGGAGAGAAAGAGGAAGGGAAGACGGGAGAGGGGAAGAAAAGAAACGAAAAGGGAAAGAAGAGAAAAAATCCCAAGGAACTGATCTAGAATATCCATAGGGCTCAGCCTTCATCCTAGGAAGGTGGCTGCTTTCCTCCCACACAGGATTTGTTTTCTAAAGGAAAGTTTGATAAGAGTCGGTTTTATTTTTGTGTTTGCCTTCCAGTTTCCGATAGTGCCTATCTGACTGCTCATTAACTTTCTGACTCGAAGTCTCTCACAAAACCGGGCAGTTGGAGAATCTTTAAGGCCCTTCCAGGGATTCTACGGACCTTTTTCTCTTAGAGGAGGTGCCTGGAATTCCCTCCCCCACGCCCCAGCCCATCGTGCTTCTCTCTGAGCCGGCTCCCACACATCCTTGAAGCAGCAGCAAAATTGTCCCTTTCAGGAATACCCTCTACTCCCCAAACCTCTTTAGTCCCTGGGCTTCCTCCATCCAAGCTCTCCTTAAGGGGACCGAATGCCCATGCTAGGCTAGGAACTCTGGGAGGGCGATATCTGTGTCCTACTCCTCAACACAACATCTGTTGCAATGGTAAGATGAAGAATGAATGGATTGTTGAATGAATGAATGATGGTACTGCTTGGCCCACAGATCCTACCTAGTCAGGGATGAGGAAGCAAACTCAGAGTCGGACAAGGCTGTGAAAAGACAACAGAGTAACAGCCTTCTTGGAAAAGGGTTTTCCCCCCACACACACACTTATGAATTTATATATACGTAAATAGCGAAGCAGGTGTAGCTCAGTGGTTGAGCGCCTGCTTCACAGGTACAAGGTCCCGGGTTCAATACCTGGTACCTCCTAAAAATATAAATAAATAAATTAATTAATTAAATTAAATTAATTAATTTTAAAAATCACCCCCTTGACAGGAGTGCTGGAGTGAGGAGGCAGCCTGACTCAGGGTGAAGAAGAACTGGCCTGGAATTGCCACCATGGACGGTCCAAGGAGATGACGTGACTGTAACACCAGAGTCACAGGAAGAAGGGAAGTGGGAGCTTGAGTGAGAACACCAGCCACCCACCTTGCCCGGAAGGCTGGAGCTTGTTCATGGTTTACAGAGACGCTGTTTTCTTTTCCCTCTGTGGTCCAGGCTCTAACTTCACCTCCCAGGCCACCTCGGGAAGGGGTCAGGGACTCCCCGCGGGGCCGAGGCTGCAGACAGAGGTTCTCCCCTTCCCTCCCTTCTGCCTCTGATCTCACCGCTGTCTCCGAGGCCACCAGGCCTGGGCCTGGCTCCAGGAGCTGTCCTCAAAGCACAGCAGGGAAGTCTGGGAAGCAAGGGGCCTCGTTTCAACCTCTTAACCTCTGGTTTGGAATTTCTTGCTTGCAAGGACTACAAGGGGAAAGAGAAGTGAGCGAAACCTGGTAAAAAAGGAGCTCCCCCCCTACTAACTTCTGCCACGGTGGGTGGCTGGGCCGTGGGGTGTTCAGCTCACCTTTATGGTTTGATTCGGGGCTGAGGATTACCGGAAAGCTCTTTACTCTGGCCGCCAGCACTTCTGCCCACTGAGCGGCTGCTATGCGGTCACCATGACTTTTTGTGCACAGTAGGAAAATGCTTTTCAGATCATTACACTACCAATCTAGTCTCATTTCCCTCCTCCGACTTCCTACTAAAACACAGGGCTCGATCCAGCTATTCCGACCATCTGACACTACCGCACATCTGTCCTCCATCTATTCAAGTGCGACTCAGAATCATGGAGCAATCCCGGGCACAGTTAGCAGGAAACTGGAGCTACACATCCTTTCTTCTTCCAGCAATTCCTTGTGGCATAGGAGAAAGAGTTCTTTAATCAGGGCTGCACATAGAGCAAGCAGCTGAACACCGGGAAGGAAATGTGCTGGAAGCAGTGGGTTTGGGGTTGACGGGCCTTTTAGCAGAGTGAGGAAGACGGCAGATGCTGCAGCCCAAGGTCACAGCTAGGGCTTCCCTCAGGGGGTGGACGCCTTAGTGGCAAGGGAGGATTTGGGGAAGGAGACAGGCAGGAGAGAGCGAGGCCGGGCAGGGACAGATATCATTGGAGACTCCCCTCTCCCTCCTCCCGGCCTCCAGCTGCTCCTTTTAACTATTGCTCCTTCTTGGCAAGCACGGTACATTTTCTGCCTGCAGAAGTTGCTGCTATTTCATAACAGGGAGACAGCGTTGTTGTTATTACCAGTGCGGATGGGATTATGTGGTGGGGGAGGCACGATTTCTCAATTATCTTCTCTAAACTGCAGGTGGGGAAGGCAGGAGTGAATAACATTGCCCTGCAAATAACTTGTGGGGAGGAAAGACGGTGATTTTTGAGAGAACATTCTGGCTTTACGCTGGATCTCAATTTAGGGTACTCTAATCAAGATTCAAGAGGCATTTCTGCTCTTTCCATTTTACTCTACGGAGGAAACACCATCACAAACCGTGGTCTGAAACCCATTAGGGCAGAATTCTGGAGCCGCTGAACCCACCGGGAGTCCACTCCCTCGTACGCCCACTGGGAGGGTTATGGCCACCTGCCCCAGCATCCCTGGCCTGCATCAGCACCACAGGGACACATGGGCTTCACCATCACACAGCTGGCACTGTCAATAAGGAAAAGGGGCAAGCAAGCACAGGAGGGAGGGGAGAGGAGGGGAGGGGAGGGGAGCTGCTCTCATTTGTGGCTGACCCCCCAACCCGTTCTCCACCCCCCCACCCCCCAAGCTGCCTGGCCTCTCCCACCCCACCTCAGCCAGCCTTCGCCCTGGAGCAGACAGCACAGCCACTGAGTAGGAACAAAGTGTCCCCTTCCACGGGTCAAGGGCACTGCTGTTTGAAAAAGCTTTACCGACTAGGACAGGCAGCTAGAACTCCCCGGGTGGGCAGCCAAGACACGGTGGGACAGGATGGACAGACAGACGCAGGTGGCCGGGTCAGGAGGAGAGCTGGGCCTGGAGGGAGCCGGGTGTGCAGGAGGCCTGAGGCAGCCGAGGAGGGCAGGGGCCGGGCCCCTGAGAACACACTGGTTGAGCCCCCAGGGTGTGGTATTTGGGACTCAGAGTTTGGCCTTGGAGCCAGACAGACCCGGGTTCAAATCCCACCTTGATACCTGGGACAGGCTGTTGAACCTTTCTGAGCCTCAGAGTCCTTATCTGTAATTCGGGGAACAGACGCTGCCTCGCAGGGTGACTGGAGGATGAATGGGTGAGTGTGATGCGGCCGCCCACTTCCCCGTCGCTCCCCACCCCCAGCTCTTCTTCTCTTGCCGTCAAAGGCCTAGTTCAAAGCCCCCTCTCTCCTGACTCCTCAGGCCCACCCAGGACTCTTCTGGTACCGGGTTTACCTCTCGTGGCCCTAAACACTTTCTAGCTTGCATCCTTATTAAATTACACCTCTGGCCCTCTCCCCTTCGGATGGGACCCTCCCGCGGTCTGGGAATCAGGCGGGTAAGAGCACAGGCTGCCCAGCTGTGTGCCCTTCGCAAGCTACCTGCCCTGGCTGGGCCTCCGTTATTTTCCGCGTAAAATGCATAAGTGTATTTCCTGTCTAAAAACAATCTCACAGGAGTTACTGCTGGGCTCAGAAGAGTTCATGAATAGAAGGCCTGGCAGGGAGCGGGCATTTTGGAGGTGCTGGCGGTGCCTGGTATTGAACCATCACCAGTTGGTTGACCCCGTTAACGTGTGTTTCCTTCCACAGCACCCATCACAGGGGTTGGTATAGAATCAATAGCAATAGTGGGGAGAGGAAGACAGGAGGGGCGGAGGGAGGGAGAGAGAGAGAGGAGGAGGGAGCTGTGGGATGTGATTTAGAGCCAACACTGCTCAAGACTACTGAGCCCCAAGATCCCCAGGATGGCAGGGCTAAAAACGGCCTTGGGCCTTTCATTCCCTCCCTCTCCCCTTCTCCCTTCCTCTCTGTTTCCCTCCCCTCTCCAGCACTCCCTCCCCTATTTTTGAGACCCTCACAGCAATGCCCTGTGGGGGACCTACATGGGGCCAAAAGAAACCTTAATAAAGGCATTCTTTATCAATTTAGAAAAAATGTGTACCTCTACGTAGAGTTTAATCTTCAAATGCCTTTGCAAACTACCTGCTCAATCTCCTTGTGCCCTGGACAGGAGGCAGATAACAAAGGAGGTCAGACAGAGTTATTGATTTTTCCCAGCCATTCCTAGGAGTGTCACTGCATAAGCTAACAAAGCGGCAGTGCCAACTCCAGAGAAAGTTACCAAGAGTAAACACCCATTCTCGCTCCTCATTTCCTTTTTAGTGATCAGTGAATTGTGTGGCTGTCCTGGCAAACTCCTATACACCCTTCAAGACTCAACTCATATGGCTTCTGTTTGCCACCGCCTACCCAGGAAGAATCCACTCTTTGTTCCCTCCAGCCTTCAGAGACTTGGTTCACATGCCTGTTTTGCTTTCTCGTCATTTCGCTAGCCTGTGAGCTTCCAGAGCATCAGGACACTGTCTTCCTTAGCTTCATCTCCCCAGCCTCTAACACAGTGAGGGCTAAGTGCCTGGTACATAGTGGACGCTCAGTGTGCTTGCTGGATGGAAGGACCTACAAGGAGGTGTCCATGGTTTGCAAGACAAAAGTCATACCACAAGTTCTAACCCAAGGTCTATGGATGGGATCAGACTCTCTTGGAAAATCTGGGGCACTTGTACTTGTACAATAACCCCCATCCATATTCTCAATCCTTGGAACTTCTGCAAGGACCCAGAAAGAAGCAAAAAGGAGTTGGGTAGTTTAAACCCTTGCCCCTGCTTTGGCATTGTGAGGAAACAGAAAGAACGTGAGGTTCAAGTCCTGCCACCTCAGCCTCCAGGCTGTGAAATACATCCTTGGAGCCTCAGTTTACTCTCTTGCACAAGAAGAGCACTTGGAAGGTGGCTGACGCTGGCCTTGACTTGGGTAGGTTATCCTAAGTGTTAGCCCAGAATTCCCCAGAAGCAACAGGAGGTTTCTAGTCAAGTGAACAGTGAAGTTAATGGGAAAACAAAAACAATCCCAAGAGGCCTTCTAACAGCCTATCACACAGGAGGCACCAGGACGGACATGTGGAATGAAGACAGGTGAACCGGACAGGTGCAGAGCTGAAGGGCTATGCCCGGGGCAGAGGGAGCAGATTTCTGTGGGGCCTGAAAGGGCCGAAAGGGAAGATCAGCAAATTGAAGCTGCAGACAGAGCTAGTGAAGGCAAGTAAGCAGTTGCACTGCACGGCACTGCCGCTGGGAGAATAAGCATGCCGTCCTTGGAAGAATGCAAGCCTAGAAGAGATACAAAATCACAAGCACTGTGCGGGTCTTAGAATAAAACCCCTTTTCAAAAGTCCCCTTCTACCTGGGGATTCCAGTATTCCATATGCTAGACCACAGGTCAGCAAACTTGTTCTGGAAAGGGCCAGAGAGTATTTTACCCTTTGCAAGCCATACAATCTCTGCTGAGCTCTTCACGTCAGCCTATGGAGCCAGAGTAGTCACAAGCAATTACCTAAAGGAATGAGCGTGGCTGTTACAATAAAACTTTATTTGCAAAAACAGATGGTGGGCCAGATGTGGCCCAGGGCCATAATTTTACAATAGTGGGCTCATCAGAGGGAAGTCGTAGGTCCCTCGTAATTTGCTATTGTCGGCTCCTCCATCATCCATCTTGGGTGTGTAGCGGGTAGTGAACCCATGTCTTCACCTTCAGACCCAGTTTAAACCATCCCAGACAATCACCCAGTTTCTTTAAACCTCCCCTATTGATTTTACTATTCTCTCTACAGGTGTGTGGGCTGGAAAACTGCTACAATAAAAACTTAAAAAGAAACCTTCTCCAGAATCTGGGCCCACACCCATCCACCATACTGCTGGCACTAGACTGCAGCAAAAAGAAATAATGGCAATGGCGGAGTTTCCCTAAAATTAAAGTTATTCATCTAAAGAACTGTCTTCTCTTCTGAGATTATGTTCTTCCTTGTTCTTGCGGGCACTAAAATGCCCTTTCTATTATTAAAAAAGTAATGCTAGTAGATGGGGAATTTTAAAATATCCTTATTTGACAAAATTTAAAATTGACAACCCTAGGTTGGCACTAATGTGTTTTGTTTTGTTTTTAGGAGTTACTGGGGATTGAACCTGGGACCTCGTATATGGGAAGCAGGTGCTCAACCACTGAGCTACACCTGTTCCCCTTAATTTTTTTATTTTATTTTAATTTTACCAGTTTATAAAATCCTAAAGTCTGGAAGCCATGGCCCCACTTCTAGAGTTCTAAAACTTGACTTTTCTTCAGGCTTCTCTTCACCCCACCCTCACCCCTCCGAGACTCCATCTCCAACTGGAAGCATCCATGTGACTCTCCCCAGACCCTCTGGCTCAGGAGGGTAGAGGTGAGGGAGGGCAGCAGGCCTACCTGGCTGCGTGGTAATGCCCTCACCTCACAGTCATGCACCTAACATGCTTGCCCAGGCCTCTTCTGGTCCTCGAACAAATCTTTGAGGCCAGCAGGGCAGACCTATTCCCCACATAACAGAGGAGAAAGCTGAGGGGGGCACAAAGGTAAGGCGACCTTTCCAAGGTCTCCCAGCAAATCGATGGCAAGGCTGAGAAAAGTATCCTCGTTATCTGTCCACCAGCACAGGGCTCTGGGGATGCTTTCCACCCTTGTCGTAACCTGGACGACCCCAAATCCAACTCCAGTCACCCCTGTCCTGCAGAACGGACAAAGTGTAATTTTCATGACGCGACTACCTTTTCAGTGACCAGTTCAATCCAAGAAGTAATAAATGTTCAATCTGCTCAGAATGTTTTGTTTTTAATGCCTTTCAAGAACTTACACATGCTAGTTGGTGAGAAAGGCTAAGATTTTCTCCCTTTCTTTTTCTGAACTGCTAGTGACCTGCTGCTACAGAGAGCAGAGAGCTGGAACGTTCCACAGGTGGCAGAAAGGCCTGGGGCAGGGCCGACAGAGACTCCCAAGGTGCCCCCTGAGGGGGTGAGCACCAGGCCCTGCCCTGCTTCCCGCCGTGCCCCTGGCGTCTGAGCCGGCTGGGGCGTTCCTGACCCCTCAGTGCTCAGACCCCAAAACAGGAGGAGCAGGTACAGCACAGCCAATGGGCTGGATCCCAGGTGCCCCCAGAGGGCTGCAGGGGCAGGCGCAGGCTGGACCTGGCCCCAGCACACGGGGCGTCTGCTGAGGAAGCCAACGGCTGGGGGACGGACTCACCCGCTTCCAGGATAAGTCATTTAGATCCAAACACAAACCCTACTGGAAAAGCAGCCCACTGCAGAGAGAAAGAGAAGCAACACTTGAACGGAAAAGTTTGGAGCTATGTGTGGGTGGAGACCAAAGTGTATTCTGCATCCTAAGGAGGGGATAAAGAAGACCAGGATGGGAAAACAGGAAGATCCTAAACAGGTCAAGAGGAACACAATGCAGAAAGACCCGCCCTCTACCAGAAGCTCCTGAGACCCAGGGGGAGAGGCCAGGGGAAATAGGCAGCGGGTCCCGGTTACGTTTCTTACTTTCTTTTTAATAACAGCATTATTGAGATTTAACTCACATACCACACAATTGACCTATTTAAAGAGTATAACTAGAAAATAACAAGTGTTGGAGAAGATAGGGGAAAACTGGAACTCTAGTTCATGGCTGGCGGGAATGCAAAATGGTGCAATGACTGTAGAAAGCAATATGAAGGTTCCTCGCAAAGTTAAATATAGAACGACCATTTGACCCAGCAATTCGACTTTTAGGTCTATACCCAAAAGAATGAAAGCTGGATCTCAAACAGATGCTTGTACACCAATGTTTACGGCAGCCTTCTTCACAATAGTCAAAAGCTGGAAGCACCCTAAGTGTCCGATCAACAAATGAATAGATTAACAAAATGTGGTACACATACAGAATGGAATATTATTTGGCTATAAGAAAGAATGAAGTTCTGAGACATACTGCAACATGGAAGAACGTTGAAAACACTATGCTCGGTGAAATAAGCAAGGCACACCACGACAAAAATTGCACAGAATCGCTTATAAGAGATGACCAGAAATAGCAAATCTGTAAAGATAGAAAGGAGATTATATGTTACAGGGGTGGGGGAGGGGGAAAGTAGGAGTGTTTGCAAAATTAATTAATTAATTAATTAGTTGATTAAATGAATAACTCAACGGTTGCACAATAATTTTAGAATATTTTCATCTCCCCCAAAAGAAATACCGTACCCATTAATAGTCACTCCCTATTTCTCCTCCAACTCCTCACCCCCAGCGCCTGGCAACCACTCATCTACTTTCTGTCTCTACAGATATGACTATTCTGGACACTTCATAAAAATGGAATCATACAATAAGTGACCTGCTGTGTCTGGCTTCTTTCGCCTAGCATGTTTTCCAAGGTTCTTCCATGTTGTAGCATGTTATCAGTATTTCACTCCTTTTTTCTTGCTGGCTAATATCCTATTGTATGGATATATCACATTTTATTTACATCCTTGGGTAGATTTGTTCCTAAATATTTGATTCTCTTTTAGTTGCTATTGTAAATGGACTTTTTTCTTGATTTCTTCTTCTGATTGCTCATTACTAGTGTATAAAGCTACTGATTTTTGTGTGCTGATCTTGTATCCTACCGCTTTGCTAAATTTGTTTATTAGCTCTAGTAGTTTTGCTGTGGATTTTTCAGGATTTTCTGTATATAGAATCATGTTATCTGCAAATAGTGAAAGTTTCACTGCTGCCTTTCCAATACGGAGGCTTTTTATTTCTTTCTCTTGACTAACTGCTCTGGCTAGAACTTCCAGTACAATGTTGAATAACAGTGGTGACAGTCTTACTCCTGATTTAGAGGAAAAGCTTTCAGCCTTTCACCATTGAGTAGGAGTTAGCTGTGGGTTTTTCATATATGCCGTTTATCATGTTGAGGAAAGTTCCTTCTATTCCCAGTTTCCTAAGTGTTTTTATCAACAAGTGGATTTTGTCAAATGCCTTTTCTGCAATCAACTGAGATGATCAAGTGTTGTTTTTTTTCCTTTTGTTCTGTTAATGTGGTAGATTACATTAATTGATTGTTTTATGTTGAACTATCCTTGTATATCTGGGATAAATCCCACTTGATCACAGTGTATAATTTTTTTAATGTGCTATTGGATTCAATTTCCTAGTAATTTGTTGAAGATTTTTACATCTATATTCATAGGAGATATTGGTCTGTGATTTCCTTTTTTTGTGATATCTTTATCTCACTTTTGATATAAGGGTATGTTTGGAAGAATTTCAGCAGGATTGGTGTTAAGTTTTCATAGAATGTTTGGTAAAATTCCCTGTGAAGCCATCTGGTCCTAGGCTTTTCTCTGTTAGAAGGATTTTGATTACTGATTCAATCTCTTTACTCATTATTGGTTTGTTGAGATCTTTAATTTCTTCTTGAGTCAGTGTAGATAGTTTGTGTGTTTCTATAAATTTGTCCATTTCATTCAGATTATCTAATTTGTTGGCATACAATTGTTCATAGTATCGCTTTATATTCCTTTTTATTTCAGTGAGGTTGTCTTCCTTTTCATTTCTGATTTTAGTTATTTGTGTTTCTTTGTCTGTTTCTTTGTTTCTTTGTCAATCTGGCTAAAGATTTGCCAATTTTATTGATCTTTTAAAGAAGCAACTTTTGGTTTTATTGATTCTCTCTATAGTTTTTGGTGTTTTTTGTTCTCTATTTCACTTATTTCCATTTTATATTTGTTACTTCCCTCCTTCTGCTCACTTTGGGCTGAGTTTGCTCTTCTTTTTCCAGATGGTCTAGTTTTGAGATTAGGTCTGTAATTTGAGATCTTCTTTTTAAGGTAAGCATATAGAGCTATAAATTTCCCTCTCAGCACTGCCCAAAACTTATGCATCCCATAAGTTTTGGTATGTTGCTTTCATTTTCATTCCCCTCAAGATAGTTCCTAATTTCCCTTGTGATTTCTTATTTGACCCATTGATCGTTTAAGAGTATGTTGTTTATCTTCCACATATTTGTGAATTTTCCATTTCTCCCTCTGTTACTGATTTCTAGCTTCATTCTAAGCTTCATTGTGGTCAGAGATGACACATTGTATGATTTCAATATTTTCTAGTTTACTTGAGATTTGTTTTGTGACCTAACATATGGTCTATCCTAAAGAATGAACTATGTGCACTAGAGAAGAATGTATATTCTGGGGCTGTTGGGTGAAGTGTTTTATATATGTCTGTTAGGTCTAGGTGGTTTGTT
>JAQZBX010102682.1:0-11132 GCA_029593785.1 Cabassous unicinctus | reverse complement strand
CTCCCATTGAGGGGAAAGCAGTGAGTTCACCTGCTGATTTTGGCTTAGAGAGAGCGCAATATTTGAAGTTTTCAAGGCAGTAACCTTTAGGCATCAATTATAATTTGGTTAAGTTTCCTTTTTACAGGAGTAAGTTTCATAAGCACAAGAATTAAGATAAAGGAGTTAACATATTGCTCTGCTTTCTCTTCTTATCCATGACCCATATACTCCAGAAATTTTCATGATTTTATTTGAGAAAGTAGCAGAACTTCCACATGAGGGAAGTCTAATATTTTGTTGTCTTTTATGTGACCCTCTATCTATCGAGAAAACACACCTATGAAAACACACACACATTCGTATCCCATGCAAGTATGCTTTAGGTGCATTTTTCCCCATATATCATACCACTATCAACACCCTGTACTAGTAGCATACCTTTGTTATAAGTCCTGAAAGAACATTCTTACACTGTATTCTTAACCACAATCTTTGGCCACCTCGGCGTTCACTATGTTATAGAGTCCCCTGTGCTATCCTGTAGCTTTTGTCCTAGCATCATGGAGAGTCCAAACTTCCTCTTTCAACAACATTCACTTTTGCACTTCAGCATTGTTAATTATTCTCATATCACTGTGTCATCATCACTTCTGTCCATTTCTAAACCTTTATATCCAACCTAATAATAAATTCTTCAGAGATTAAATATCTGTTTACCAATCTTTACTCCATTTCTATATCCTGGTAACCTATCTTCCAAACACTACTTGCACAACTCTGTTAAATATTCTTAGTTTATATCAGTGGATCATACAAAATCTGTCCTTTAGTGTCTGGCATATTTCACTCAACATAAGGTCCTCGAGATTCATCCCTGTAGTTTGACAGTTTACAATACTGCATTATTTCTTACAGTTGAATATATTCCATCAGAAGGATATACCATATTTTGTTTATCCATTCATCTGTTGATGGTCACCTGGGTTGCTTCCATCTTTTAGCAATTGTGATTAATGCTTTTATTAGCATTGATGTACATATATGTTATGCTGTCAGTTCTCCTGTGTATATACTGAGTAGTGGGATTGCAGGACCACATGGCAATTCTATACTTAGCTTCCTGAGGAACTGCCAAACTGTCCTCCAAGTGGCTGCACCATTGTGTTTATTCACCAGGAGTGAATGAGTGTTCCTATTTCTCCACTTCTCTTCAACACTTGTAGTTTTCTGATTTTTAATAGCAGCAAGTCTAGTAGGTTTGAAATTTATATGTCATTATAGTTTTGATTTACATTTCCCTGACAGCTAGTGATGGTGAGCATCTTTTCATTGGCTTTATATCCACCTGTATTTCTTCTTTGTAAAAATAACCATTCAATTCTCTTGCTCATTTTTTAAATGGGTAGTTTGTCATTTTATAATAAATCTGTAGAATTTTTTTATATATCTTGTTTATAAGACCCATATTGGATATATGGTTTCCAAATATTTTTTCCCATTATGTAGGCTGCCTTTTCACTTTCTTGACAAAGTTCTTTGAAGCACAAACATTTTTATTTTTGAAGAGGCCCAATTTATCTAGTTTTTCTTTCATTGCTCATTCTTGAGTGTAAAATTCATGAAGCCATTGCCAACCACAAGGTCACACTGATGCTTCCCTATGTTATTTTCTAATAGTTTTATGGTCCTGGCACTTATATTTAAATCTTTGATTATCCTGAGTAAATTTTTGTATAGGGCATGAGATAGGTATCCTTTCTTGTTCTTTTGGATATGGATAGCCAGTTCTCCCAGCACCATTTGTTAAAGAGAATATTTTCTCCCATTTGAGTGGATGGGGCAGCCTTGTTGAATATCAGTTGGCCATAGATATGCTGGTATATGTTTTAATTCTCAATTCAGGTCCATTGGTCAATATGTCTAACCTTGTGCCAATACCATGCAGTTTTGACCACTGTGGCATTGTAGTATGTTTTAAAGTCAGATGGCATAAGTCCTCCAACTTCATTTTTCTTTTTCAAGAAGCTTTTGGCTATTTTGGGCCCCTTACCCTTACAAATATATTTAAAAATTGGCTTTTCCATTTCTGTAAAAAATGCTACTGGAATTTTTATTGTGTTTGTGTTGAATCTATAAATCAATTTAGATAGAATTGACATTTTCATGATGTTTATTCTTCCAATCCATGAACAAGGAATATCCATCCATTTATTTACATCTTCTTAGATTACTTTTAGAAATGTTGTGTAATGTTCTGTGTACAAGTCCCTTAAGTATTTAGTTAAGTTTATTCCTAGATATGTGATTCTCTTAGCTGCTAATGTAAATGGAATTCTTTTAATGATTTCCTCCTCACATGAGATGAGTCATTATTAGTTTAGAGAAACATTACTAATTTTTGCTAATTGATTTTCTATCCTGCCTCTATACTGAAATTGTTTGTCAAGTCTAGTAGCTTTGTTGTAGATTTTTCAGGACTTTTTATGTCTAGCATCATATCATCTGCAAATAGTGAAAGATTTACTTCTTCCTTTCCAATTTGGGTTCCTTTTATTTATTTTTCTTGTCTAGCAAGAATTTCTAACACAATGTTGAAAAATAGTGGTAACAGTGGGCATCATTTTCTTGTTCCAGATATTAGAGTGAAAGCCTTTAGCTTTTCACCATTAAATGTGATATAAACTGGGGGGTTTTCTTATATGTCCTTTATCATGTTCAGAAAGTTCCCCTCTATTCTTATCTTTGCAGTATTTTTAACTAGAAAGCATGTAACATTTTGTTGAATGTCTTTTCTGCATCGACAGGTATGATCATGTAATTTTTCTCCTTCTATTAATGTGGTGTATTACATTTATTGAGTTTCTTATGTTGAACCATCCTTGCATAACTGAAATAAAACCCTCTTAATCATGGTGCATAATACATTTGATGTTTTTTTGCATTCGATTTCCAAGTATTTTGATGTGGAATTTTACATCTAAGTTCATTAGAAAGATTGGTTCATTAGAGAGATTCTCTTCCTATAGCCTCTTTATATGGCTTTGGTATTTGGTTGATGTTGGCATCATAGAATATATTAGGTAACATTCCCTTGTCTTCAATTTTTTGGAGGGGTTTGAGCAGGATTGTTGTTAATTCTTTTTGGGATGATGATAGAATTCACCTTTGAAGCCATCTGGTCCTGAGCTTTTCTTGACTGGGATAGTTTTTATGACTGATTCAGCCTCATTACTTGTGATTGTTCTGTTGAAGTCTTCTATTTCTTCATTCATCAGTGTGGGTTACCTGTGTGTTTCTAAAAATTTGTCCATTATATCTATGTTGTACAACTCATTGATATACAGTTTTTCATAGTATCCTCTTATAATACTCTTTATATCTGTTGGGTGACGGGTGATGTCCCATCCCTCACTTTTAATTTTCTTTATTTACATCATCTCTCTTTTGTTCTTTATTAGTCTAGCTAAGCAATTTTTGTGATGGTTAGGCTAATGTGTCAACTTGGCCGGGAAATTGTGTCCAGTTGTTTGGTCAAGCAAGCATTGAGCTAATTGTAATACAAGGATATTTATGGGCGTTAGTCATTGATTATTTTACTGCATAGTTGGCTGATTACATCTCCATTAACCAAGGAAATTGCCATCAGCAATGAGTGATGCTTTGTCCAATCAGTTGAATGCCTTAAAAGGGGAAATGATTTCAGCATTCAGAGAGAATTTCCCAGCTCACCTTTGTACAGCAAACGTCTCCCAGAGACTCATCAAGGACCTTCATTGGACTTTCATCGGAGCCCCTGGTTTTGGAAGCTGGATTTGTGCACCCTCACAGTCATGTCAGAGACCCTTATAAAATCTCGTACTGTTTACAGATATCTCGTATTGATTCTGTTTCCTGAGAGAATACTGACTAATACAATTTTCAATTTTATTAATCATTAAAAAAAATAAAGCTTTAGGTTCTGTTAATTCTGTTTTCTTTAAATTCTTAATTTCATTTAATTCTGCTTTAGTCTTTGTTGTTTCTTTCCTTTTGTTTGCTTTGGGATTAGTTTGTTGTTCTTTTTTTAGTTCCTCCAGATGTCCAGTTACATGTTTTATTTTAGCTCTTTCTTCTTTTCAAATGTAGGGATTTATCACTATAAATTTCCCTCTCAGCACTGATTTAGATGCATCCTATAAGTTTTGAAATGATGTGTTCTCTTTTTCATTCACTTCAATATATTTACTGATTCTCTTCCAATTTCCTGCTTGACCCACTGATTGTTTAAAATTGTGGTCTTTAACTTCCATATATTTGTGGATTTTCCTGATTTTTTGCTCATTTTTTACTTCCAGCTGCATTCTGTGGGTATTAGAGATAGTGCTTTGTATGATTTCAGTCTTTCCAAATTTGTTGAGCCTTTGTCTAAAACTTAACAAATGATCTATCCTGGAGAAAAATCCATGAGTGCTTGGGAAGAATATATATTCTGCTATTTTGGGGTGCAGTGTTCTTTATATGTCCATTAGGTCTACTTTCTCTAAAATATCTTTTTCTTTATTGATCCTCTCTTAAGATGTGCTGTCTGTTGCTGAGAGTGGTATATTGAGTCCCACACTATGAATATAGAAATATGACTATTTCTCCCTTTAGTTTTTCCAGTATTTGTCTCATGAATTTTGGGGCACCCTGGTTAGGTGCATGAATATTTATGATTGTTCTTTCTCTTTGGTAGATTGCCCCTTTTATTAATATCATGTCCTTTTTTGGTTTCTTACAACACTTTTGTGCTTAATGTCCATTTTATCTGATATTAGTATAGCAACCCCAGCCAATTTATGGTTATTGTTTACATGGAAAATCATTTTTCAACCTTTTTCTTACAACGTATTTGTGTCCTTATTCTAAGGTGAGTCTCCTTTAGATGGCATACAGTTGTGTCATATTTTTTTTATCCATTCTGCCAGTCTGTCTCTCTTAATTGGGGATTTTAATAAATTAACATTCAATATTACTATAAAGACAGTACTTACATCAGCCATTTTTTCTTCAGACTTATATATGTCATATTTAATTTTATATCTGTTTTTACCTTTTAGATACCCTTACTTATAGTCTTCTTTTCTACACTCTTTCCATCCTTTCTCTCTTGTCTTTTACTTTCAACTAGAACTTCCTTTAGTATTCCTGAAACTGACAAATTCTCTCAATTTTTGTTTATCTGTGTATATTTTGGCCTTTCCCTCATTTTTGAAGGACAATTTTTTTGGATACAGAATTCTTGGTTGGCAGTCTTTTCTTTTCTTTCAGCACCTTAGGTATGTCATATTACTGCCTTCTTGCCTCCATGGTTCCAGATGAGAAATCAGCAATTAATCTTATTAAGCAACCACTATATGTGATGGATCTCTTTTCTTTTGCTGCTTTCAGAATTCTCTCTTTATCTTTGGCATTTGACAATCTGATTTTGTGTCTTGTAGCAGATCTGCTTGGAATTAATCTGTTTGGAGTGTGCTGCACTTCCTAGACATGTACATCCATGTCCTTCATAAGAGTTGGGAATTTTCCAACGCTTACTTCCTCAAGCACTCCCTCTACCCCTTTTCCCTTCTCTTCTGCCTATGGGACACCATAATGTGTATGTTTCTATGTTTCATGTTGTCATTCAATTCCCTGATTACTTGCTGATTTTTTTTTCCATTTTTTGTTTCTCTGTTTTACTATCTGTGGGTTTTCACATGTCTCCACTTTGATAATTTGTTCCTCACCCTGTTCAAATCTGCTGTTTTGTGGTTCTAGTGTATTTTTAATTTCTTCCATTGTGACTTTCATTACTATAAGATCTGTATTTTTATGTATGTTTGCAATTTCTTCTGTGTGTTTATCCAGTGTCTTTTTATTTTTATTATTATATTTTTTTAGGATGTACCAGGGATTGAGCATGGGACCTTGTACATAGGAAGCAAGTGCTGCAACCACTGAGCTACTTCTGTTTCCCTACCACCACAGTGTCTTTTTAATATCCTTTATCTCTTACCTCATCTCATTGAATTCATTTAGGATATTTGTTTGAACTTCTTTGGTTAATTGTTCCACATTTTGTGTCTTCTCCTACATTTTAGTTTTTTGACTTGACTAGGCCATATCTGCCTGTTATTTAGTATGAAATGTAATTTTTTGCTGATGTCTAGGTGTCTGTTTATCTTGATAGGCATACTCTGTCTTGCCTGGGGTTTTATTTTTGTTTGGCTTTGGGCTAAGTGTCTTCTTTGACACTTGGTTCTTCTTATTCTAAATCTTCATTGTTGCCTGTGTTTAACTGAAAAAAATAACAGTACAAAACAGAAGGAAAAAAGAAAGAAAATTTTATATGTATATGTAAAAAAATAAAAGGGAAGAAAAGGAATGTATATAAAAACTAATAAAATATAAAAATAAAATCAAAACAAAAAAAAGCAAAAAAGAAAAGACAATAAAAAAGAAGTGAAAAATAAAGAATAACGGGGGAAAAAAGGAAGCTAAGAGAAATAAAAAGAACAACAACAAAAAAGGTTGGCATCCCTCCCAGGTCACTGGCTTCAGGGTAGGCTCTTTCTTTTTGCTGTCCTAGCCCATCAATCACTCCCGTGACCTGCTTTCTGAGGGTGGCCAGTTGAGGAAAGAGGATTGGAGGGAGGGATAGAGGGAGGGAGAGAGGGAAAGAGGTCAGAAAAAAGGAAGGAGAAAAGAAATAAAGGAAAAAACCCAACTGGGTCTGTTTCTCAGGCCATCTGCAAATGACTAGGACCTCCCATGTTGGTTGACTGTGTCTGTCAATCAATCACCCCACTGCCCACCTCTTCACAGGTACCCAGGTGAGGAAAGGGATAGAAAAGAGAAAAAATATAAAAACATATACAGGCCTCCTTCTCAACCCACTGGTGACTTGCCAGGTCCCCTCTCACTGGCCCAATTGTCCTATTTCTCGTTGCTGTTCTCGTGACTCTGGGGGCAGCTTTACACTGCCCTCAGTGCCCCACCATGCTCCACTTGCCTGGTGTCCAGCTGGGGACACCATCATAAGCCACCTCACCTAACAGCTCACCTCTTCCCCTTGCCCTATTGCCCACCACTCCCCCAGTGCCCACCTGGGTCCCCTCTCTCCAGCCACCTTCTCTGAATGACCACATAGTAACATGTCTAACTCTATGTCTCGCAAGCCTGCCTGCCTTCTCAAAATTTCTGGAGGAAGAGAGCAGCCTGCCTTTCCCTACTCTTCCATCTTGGATCTCTCCTAGAAATTTTTTCTTTTTTTAGGTGGTACCAGGGATTGAACCAGGGCCTTGTACATGTGAAGCACCCTCTTAACCACTGAGCTGTACCTGCTCTAAGATATTGTCTTCATCTGCTAAAATTTTTGGTAATTTGTTATGCAATATTAGATAACAAATGCAGATACCCTTTATCAGCCTGTGAAAGTTTCCTTCTTTTCATAATTACATAAGACATCAATTTTTTAAATGTATTTTAAATTAATCAAGTCCTTTTACACATCTTTTGACATGATCATGTGGTTTTTCTCCTTTGATCTTACTAGGGTTAAGTAATTGATTGCATTTCAAATTTTAATCAACATTTAATTCCTGGAAAATATCTCTCTTGCTTATATTATATTTTTCTTATATAGTACTGAGTTATATTTGCTAATACTTTAAGAATTTTTGTATGTATGACTATAAGGGATATTAGTCGGTAATGTTATATTTTTGTAAAGTCTTTCCAGATTTAGTTTTAGGTTTATTTTGGTCATAAAACACATAGAAAAGGAAGCTATATTTTTCTATTCTCTGAAAACTTTGAATAATTTAAAATTATTTATTCCTAAATTATAGAATTCACTAGTGAAGCTCTTTGGAACTGATGGTGTTTTTATAAGAAACTTTTTATAGTATATTTTTTCTAGATAAACGAAAACAGTTTCACAATTATCTCTTCTAATAATTCTTCTACCTCATTTTGCTTTCCTCTAGGGTTGAAATTAGGCATATATTATGCAAATTAGCATTGTGCCACAAAATAACCAAAGAATTTAATATAAAATATTTTTATACTTTTTTGTTATTGTTATTATCATCATTATTTTTCCTTTCTTCATATTGGATAAATTGAATACAAGTGCACAAATTTACTGATTTTTCTTCATCTCTATCTATCAGGATATTAGGACTATTTAATAAAGTTTTTATTGCATGTATCATAGTTTTCAGTTTTAGAATTTCCATTTAGTTCTCCCTTGTGATTTCTAATTGTCTGCTAATATTTCCCATTTATTTATGGGTGCTATCTGGCTTTTCCCCACTGTTTAAAACACATTTATTAGACTTGTTTTTTTCCTTGTCTTATAATCATAATATTTGAGTTATCTGTGTTTTAATTGTAAGGACTGTACTCTTAATTAAGGGTCATGATTTTCTCTTATATGTGTTTCTGTCTTGTTTTATTATTATTATTATTTATGCTGGGCATTTGTGTAAAAGAACAAAATAGACTCATTTAGATAACATTTTCTGCTGATATGGAGGATCATGGTCTGGACTTTGTTGCAATTTTATTTACATTCATTTTACCACTCATTCCAAATATATGTATTTTTACTCATAGTAAATGATACAGATATTTCCTTCCTAAGTGCTTGGTTTAGTAATAATGGAATATATTTTATGTTTTTGAGTTGATTTAAAATAGCTTTATTCAATTTTTTTTTTCCCCTAAGAGTCTTGGTCTGAATATTTTAACTTACTTTATTCCCAAAAGATGAGTCTCATCTCTTATAGGATATTTTTCTACTTACTGGAATCTGTGTTTTTTTTTTGTTTTTTTTTTTCTTTTCTTGTTTTAACAGTTACTCCTGGGTTGATTTATGGGGAAATTACATTTAGCCTTTGCTAGTTTGATACTTGTCTAAAAGATGAGCCCAATTTTAATTCCATTGTGTTTTCTTTGGTCAGTCATAAAGTGAATTCAATTAACTGGTGTGGGTGTGAAGTACAAAAGTCAGACCTCTTTGAAGATGATTTACCTGGACCTGGGTATCATGTGCAGAGAGAAGTGTGTTATCATTATACCAAAATAACCAAGTAGTGGCATAAAAGATAATATGCAAATATGAAAAACATGTATACAGAGAAGGAAACAGAATATTATCTAACCTAATGAGACAGCCCAGTTAACACCAATTATCTCTAAGAACACTGAAGGTGAGAGAATTCAGGATTTAGAGACTTGCCTAGGTCATTAGATAATTGCTCTTGGTGCCATCTAGTGTGAAGAATATGTAAGGACACTGATCTGTGATAAAAGGAAAGCATTTAGAGCACTTATCCTCATGCAGACCCACTTGAAAAAGCAAACTCAGGGAATGTCTGATTTCTTAAGGCCACCTCTACATGGCATTCTGAACACTTCTGTTATACCAGCATACATTAATCTGATGATATCATACACCACATTAGCTGTAAACTCTAAGCCAAAGATCCTTAATATAAACGTTCTGGCCCTTCTTTTCCACCTTATTCCTTGCTTTCTTATAATCCACCTGCTATTAAATCCATTCAATAAGTCCCTCATCTAGGTATTTTAGTATTCGATTGTATAATGTCCATTTGATTCTTTATGAGTTTATTTATTTCTTTATTTCTCCCCACCCCGTCATTGTTTGCACTTGCTGCATCTTTTCTTCTTTCTTGTTTCTTTAGGAGACACAAGGAACCAAACCCGGGGCCTCATATATGGGACGGAGGTGCCTAACCACTTGAGTTCCCTCTTTTCCCTGCTTTGTTGTGTCTTTCCTTGTGTTTTTCTTCTTGTGTCTTTTTTTGTTTCATCTTGTTGCATCAGCTTATTGCACCTGCCCTTAGTATCAGCTTGCTGTCTTGCTTTTCTTCTTTAGAAAGCAGCAGGAATCTCTGCTCCCTGCTTTGTTGTATCTCTAATTATGCTTTTCTTCTTGTGTCTTGTGTCAGCCAACCATGCTTGCCTGTCATGCCAGCTCATTGTCTTCTTTAAGAGGCCCTTGGAACTGAGGCAATGTTTTCCTATGTGGTGGGCGGGAGCTCAATCGCTTGAGTCACATCTGTTTTCCCCAGTTTATTTTTAAAAAGCTAATTTTACTTCTTATCTTAGGGAGAACATTTCCTCACAAAGCCTTGGCAGTATCTCAGAACAGGGAAGGCAAGGTCGGAATTTATTAAGGACAGAAAGCTTGTTTAAAGGTGGTTCCTTCAAAGCAAGTGATTGGCAATACCAGCAAGACAACGATTTTGAGACAAGGTATTCAAAGGAGCTTAGCATGTATTGTGTTTACTGAGGCTTCCACACAAGGGGGAAGCCTAATCGGTTGCCAGCAAAGCCGAAGATGGTCCGGTGCAGGTTGCTGATATTAAGAAACATAAAAGCAGATGTAGCATAGAAATATCATCTAAAGGATCTTATTTGTAAACTCAAACCTAAAACTAAGACAGACACCCTTACTATTTTCCATCAGAAATGGTGTTGAAAAGTTAAGTCTCAACTATGCTGCCAAAAACTACATTTTTCTAGAGCTTGGTTTCCACTTAGCTTATTGATATAAGATCGGTGTCCTTTATCCTTCCTTTCCTTCTTTCTCTCAGTTTTTGCTGCTGGTATTACATGAACATACTTAGGTCCAAGTGCGTAAGGAAGGATATTACTACAATGCATCGAGAAGTAACTATCTACCCTGCCCATCTGCAAAGCAAACAAGGAATAAATCATTAAGAATCTCAATCAACACACCCACACAAATATAAGGAGATAATGGAAATGATTGGAGTGAGGAAATTGTTTTTTTTACAAGCATAATAAATTTGCAGTCAGAAATTGGGTCACTGTAGAAGCTATTTAATGTTCAATGGTGTGAGAGAGAAACTGAGAAATCCTATCATTCTCAATATCCCAACTGTTGCACATCGAGAAAACTTGGTTGTTAAGAAAATGATAACTAAACAAAGGTAAAATAGCATTTTAAAATATTAATCACTCTAACTGATGTGAACTGATTAAGCTTTTTTTTTTTTTTTCTGCAGAGAAGGGCAAATGAGAGCTGTGTTCTTCAAACACTAGGATTTTTTCGATAGATAATAGAGTCCCCCACCCTTCCAAAAAATCAATGG
>JAQZBX010102681.1:0-11131 GCA_029593785.1 Cabassous unicinctus | reverse complement strand
GTTTTTTTTAAAGGTGCTTAGATTACCTAAATATTACTCAGAAATTACAAGGATTCCCATGTTCCCCACCGCCCACACCTCCAACAACATTGCACACCACCATTCCTCATCCGTGTGGTACAACACCCGCAATGGATATACACGTCCTGGGGCCTTGCCACCGAGCATAGACCACAATTCACATCACAGACCAACAGATCTTAGTTCCAAAAGGAGGTGTTCTTCCATCAGAAAACAAAACGATTCCATCGAACTGGAAGTTAAGACTGCCACCTGGACACTTTGGGTTCCTCATGCTTCTGAATCAACAGGCAAAGAAGGGAATTACTATAATGGCAGTTGTGTTTGATCCTGATTATCAAAGGGAAATAGGACTACAACTCTACAATGGAGGTAAAGAAGAATTTGCCTGGATACAGGAGATTCGAACAGTACTAAGAGATATAGGGTATCTGTTAGTACTACCATGCTCTGCAATTAAGCTCAATGGAAAACTGTAACAATCCAATCTAGTCAGGACTAATAATGTCCCAGAAACTTCAGGAATGAAGTTTTGGGTCACCTCTCTAGGTAAAGAACCATGGCCAACTGAGGTGCTTGCTGAGGGAAAAGGGAACACGGAATGGGTAATGGAAGAAGGTAGTGATAAGTACAAACTATGACCAAAAGACTAATTACAGAAACAAAAACTGTAATGGTTATAGATATTTCTTCCTTGTTTTATCATGAATATGTTTGCATATGTATGTAAGGAAATATCTTTGTTTTCTTCCCTATCCATCTTGCTTATCATATGACATAACTTGTATTAGTTTCACACTGTCATATTTAAGTTATAGTACATCAAGTTTAAAAGTGCATATTATCCCAGGAGTTGCATCCTATACTGGAGAGAATTAGTGCATTTTTGTTTGTACAAAGGGCAGTTGTGTATTGTTAGGTGAAAAAATGTTATTTGTTTTTATTTAGATATTAAGTATGGTTTAAAATGATGTGTATGGCTGCCAAGTTGAGAAGGGATGGGCATATGTTTCAACTTGGCCAGCTAATGGTGCCCAGTTGTTTGGTTGAAGAAGCATTGGCCTAATTGTTACTATGAGTACATTCTGTGGACTTAAACCATTAATAAGCTGATTGCATATATGAATCATTATATTTACAATCAACTGAGAAGATTTACTTCAGCAATGAAGTCTTCACATCCCATCAGTTGAAGGTCTTAAAAGGAGAAGTGATATTTTCAGCAGTCTGAAGAAAGAATTACCACCTCTACTTTGGCCAGCCAGCTTCTCTTGAAGAATTCATTGAATATCTTCATCAGAGTTCCTAGTGTGCAGCCTGCCTTATGGAATTTGGACTCGTGTATCACCCACGGTCATGTGAGACAATTTTATAAAACCTCATCATATTACAGATATCTCATGCCTGTTCTGTTTCCCTAGAAAACCCTTATACAATATCATATTGCATGATTTGCATATTACTATGTCTTGATTCTTTTATTTTTAAAACTAAAAGTTTACACACTAAAATTGTATTTAAGTCTCCTGACATTGATCATTCAGGATATCCTTTACAGCATCAATTATTTTTAAATATTTCAGCTACTATAATCAAAGGCATAAATGACAGAGCTTAGCTAAAAATAAAATGAGGGATAAACAATAAAAATAATGCAAAACTAATTAAAATCAGTGTAACACATTAGAAGTTTCATTCATTATGCCATTACTTATTATTTATCGGCTCCCAACTATATATGAAATACACCTTTCCAGTTGTAATGATACATAAGACATTATAGAACTTCCATTCTAGCATGGAAAATATTATTAAGTGCCCTGTCATAAACTTAATTCTTTAACTACAATTGTGATAAATACTTTGAAGGAAAGAGAAAGGTGCAGAGATTCAAGGTGACTTCTGGGTCCACGGACCACCTTCATGGTGATGATGGGATTATTTATTAGGTCATATGCCTGTCCATCTTCTCCACTGCCTTTTAATGTGTAAAACAATTGTTATTATTTGCAGTGTAGACCTATTTTAAAGTAATTCTATGCTCCAAACAGCAAAACAAAAGCTTTCCACTGTTAGGGTAAAAAAGATGCATACATCTTATCTAGATAAGAAGATAACAGCTGGCAATTATCCTGGAAAATTTTTCCTACATAGTTCTTTTCAAGTAACTTCAGAAAATAAAATTACTTCTTAATTTTTGCCCACATCAGTCTACTGTATTCGTGTGGCTAAACTAATTGTACTTGAGATTTTGGGAGGTTATTCTTATGCCTTCTTTAGATCATGCTTCAAGCCTAGTGAAGCATACCCTGAAATAGTTATGTCAATACTTAAGAGGATAGATATTCTCCCTGGTAGGACCAAAGATCATGGGACATTTGTTCCTTTCATATACCAACTTTTATCTTGAGCTTTGCAATTAGAGTGTGTTCAAGAAAGCTTCTGATTTTATTAAATTTGCTGGAATTTTCCACAAAATGAGAAAGAGCATCTATATGTAAAGATACAGCTACAACAATCACATAATAATAGTCAAGAAGATGTAATGTGGAGAAAAATGTGCCTGAAAACCCTTATATTGCCATTCTAAAATAAAATTTAAACCCAGACAGTTTGTACCAATGAAGGTAATAATTTTTTAACTATTCTCCATCTGCCATTGCAACTTTTCTTTCCTTTTTTTTATTCATCAATTTATTCTTCCTTGAAGTCTGTTAGAAATTTTCTCTTTAATTTATATATAATCATTAAATATTTTTCAATTATTCTTATTTTAGAAATTTTATTGAACAAAAATATTGTATGAGGTACTATGCTATAAACTAGAAATGAAATAAGTAATAAAATAGAAAAAAACACACAGGAAAATGTTCCTTCCAGCATTGATCTTATAATCTTGTCATAAACAGGTAATAAAGAAGAGAAATGAAGAATAAAGTTATAATAGACTGATAAGTGCAATTAAGACAACAAACAGGAAATGTAACAGAAAATTAGAGGAAAAATTCTGTGGATGATATAGTCATAAAAGGCCTTTTCTAAAGGTGATATTTAAACTGCGATAAAAAAGATAAGAAGTACTGGTATATGTGGAAGGACCCAGTTGTGAAGAAGTTGCTACATGGTTCATCATGGGAACAAAGACTCAAGCACAACAGAGAATCTTAACAAGTGATAATTTTATTTTTTACACAACACAAAAGGTTCAGAAAGATCAGTGGAAGAGATCCCATCATTGTTGTTTCCCCAGGAGAACAACTGCTCAGGTTAGGGTCTGCAGCTTCACATGCCTCACTTTGTGTTAATGAGGGATGTGTGCTGTCACTGTTTTATTGTTCATTTTAATTATTTTTCAAACAAAAATAGAGATTTATTAGGACAATGCAACATAATGACATAAAGCATTCAATTGTGTCGTATGGATCCTTTCAAATGTAAGCACCAGGGTATAAATATGCAGTTTCCCCACCAAGTCTTGTTATCAACACCTACTCAATCTAATCATAAAGACTAAACAGAACATTACTTTTACACTGAACACTCCATTTAAAGGTAGAAGATTTTCTAAATACATCTGTCTTCTGGCAGGACGGATATTTCATCAGAAAACCTACAAGTGGGATTTGCACATGCCATTCAGTGCCCCATTATGCTAGTCTCACTTCTGCCCAATCGACTGTGACATCAGATTTAGTGAGCAGCTAAGGATGAAACAACCCCGCATCAACCCACAGAGCATTCTTGGAAATGCTCTGCACTTAAGACAGCCTCTCATACTACCCTGGGGAAAAGCTTTGTTCCAAGAAGAGGGAGGGGGGCTAAAAGCAATTGAACCTAAAATTCATTTTCAAGAGTGTCAAGTGGCCTTGGATGCACCCATTGAGTAAGACCTACAGACCCTTCAGCTCTTCTTTCTGGTGGCCTCACCTACAAGCTCCACTTGGGCTGATTGTGCTGGGTCCTGAGAACCAGCAGAGCCTCCCTCCATTCTGCTTCCATCTGAGCCTTGTAGTCCCCAAACAAGGAGCACATCAGTTGCCTCTTCCAGGACAGAGTTTTCAATCCTTGCATAGGGTTTGGATTGCCAGGGAAGCCTGTTCTTTCTGTTTTTGGCTTCTGGGTTGAGACTGAGCTTGAGCTGTTCTATATACCAGGGCAATTCCTGGACCAGATGCTCTGCCTGGACAGCATTTAAGGGAGATTCTTCTAGGGCATTTCTTTTTGGGGATTTCATGACTGCATTGGCAGCAGAGACACAGTTCTGGGTATTCTTCATCTCTTGCTTCTTGGAGTTTGCATCACCTTCACTGCTTATGGAGTGTACCCCATAGACAGTGTCATTATGGTGGGATGCCCTAAGAAGAGATGAACTAGATGGGAAATTACAGTGGAAGGGCTCAGGCACCTGGAAAGGTGCCAGAAAACCTGAACCATGAGGTCTGTAGATGGCAACTAGGGGGAGGCCACTCATGTCTCCTAAGCCACTATATGACACATTTGTTGCTAAAGCCAACCACATGTTGATTTTTGTACATCCCAGAATGAGGGAGCCCTGCCAATTAGTAAAACCATTCATCAAGCAATCTTGTGCGCTTGCAAACAGCTAGGACTGGTTGAGATTTAACATTTCCCACAGGCTGCTTGCAGTCTCTTGTATAGTGGAAAAATATCCAACATGTGCATGTAAACAAGCAAAAATGAAAACATACAGAATACTTTCATGCTTACAGGCAAAAATGAAAACATGTCAAACATCTACATGCATATAAGCAAAAGGAGAAAAGAAGGAGGTAGAAAAGGGCTGGAAGGTGTCCTCTAAGTGTGCCCATGACTTCCCAGCAAAAGGACTTTTCCTAAAAGTGACATTAAAGCTAAGATTCAAATGATGAGAAATTGCTATCATGGGAAGCGCTGTTACATGGGGAAGGCTCCAACTTTGAAATCGGCTTGACAATTTCAGACACTGAAAGATCGGTGTGGCAGAAGGTTAATAAGAAAGGGACAGAATAGAAAAAATTTGAGGTTGAAGAAATGACCAGGAACTATATCCTACAGGGCAGTAAAGACACTGGTAAGGAGTTAGGATTTTATTTAATACTCTCTGAAAGTCATAGTCAATAAATTTAAGCAAACATTTGTTTCTAATCGAGGATATCTTCCATATAATGAAATATGTCAAAATTAAGGTAGATTTGACTTTGATGATTGCTACAATATATATGATATCCTGAATATTCTCCATTACTGTCAGAAAATTAAAACTATCTTTTTCATTTTTCTTTCTACTTTAGCAATCAATATAATGCCTTGCACAGCAGGTCCAATTTGAATGAATATAAGCATGTTACCCTCCATGTAATCAGCCTAGATCATTTTCCTGCTGTCTAATTTTCTTGTGGTCCATTGTGACTGCTCTTTTTCCAATGTATAGACCAAAAAAACATTGCAGGGTTAAGTATGTATAGACAAATTATAATCCAATATATGAAATCTCAACTGTAGTGAAACTCAGTGGTATGTGTTTGCATCAAGAATCTTTTCAACACACTTGCCACATTTCTTAATTTCCTATGTATGAATCCTTTTCCCAACAGACAATCCCATGAACCAGTTTTCCAGGGTCCTTTGTCACTTGGATGCAAACATGTCATTTGATTTCTGCCAATCAGGTACTTCTGTGGAAGTCTGTGTTGAAAATTTGTTATATGAGGCTGGATACTGATGAGGGCTCAAAAGAACTAGAGTGGATCAGAAGTCTGGGATAGTAGTAGTAGCTTTGCTATTTAGACAGTGGCAACAAGGCGCTGGTGTTTTGAGCAGCAGCAGCTCCCTTAACAGGCCAGACCTATACAGGTGTGTGTCTTCATGTGGTTTTTGGTAGATGAAAAGACTCTGTGACTCCAGTCTTTCCAAGTATTCCCTAAGCTATTTAAGTGCATATTATAAATTCCTTCTAATAAAACTTGCCAGAGATGATTTCTGTCTTCAGATACTAGAATATTGGCTGATATACCAAACTGAACTAAAAATCTTCATTTCAATTACAACCAAGATCAGAATGCCACCAATTTCAACAAATTCCAGTAATTTTACTCCTATAAGATTTAAATGAGGACAACTGCCAAATATTCAGAAAATTTTTATTAAGCCTTTAAATTGTGCCAAGCTTTGTTTTATGTGCTGCAGATGTGATAGTTACTTTCCTGGAGTTTGTGTTCTTATTGTAGAAAGATACAATAAACAAATAAATCAGATAAATCTTAATGTCAAATACTTTAGAGAAAGTAGAACAGGAGATGGGATAGAATGTTATTCAAGGATATAGAGGATGGCTTTGCAATAATTAACTAAGGACAAGGGAACATTTGAATTTCAGATTGAATGATGAGGATAATTTACATATGCGAATTTCTAGAAGAGGAATATTCATGGGAAAGAAGAATAAGGACAAGGACAATGTCTTGAATGAGGACACTGCTAAGAAAGAACACCACACATGAGTGAGTGTGCCAAGTGAGGACAGAGAAATGAGTGTATGAGTGGGAGCAATTGTACAGAGCCTTATGCAAAGGCAATTATGATTTACTATAAATTTGATAAAGCAGAGATCTTTCCTTCTGTTAATCAGCTTAAGGCATCTGCTCTAAGTGAATGCAAGCACTTTTACAAAGGAAAACACTGGTAGATATTAAAAAGAAAAGTAAGATCATGAAGAGGCAAAGTAGAACACAATGCTGTAACTGCACCAAAGAGCTCAACAAAGAACAATTTCTAGAAAGGACAACAAAGTCTTCTGGGCAAAGATGGTGCTTGAGTGTACACGTTTTATTGAATTTCCTCTTGATTTTAATTTAGAGGTGAATTAATAATAATATAGTTAAGGTGTTGGTGATGTCCAGGCAGAATAAAGGAGTGTGGGTAATGATAATCATCTTTGTGAAATAAGATTCTCTATCCCGTGACCATAAAAAAATCCCTCCATTACTTTTATTCATGTTCTTTTAACTCATTGCCTCACTCCCTGGTCATGGCTAGAAAAACACAGTAAATTCTTGGTTTGGGGGCTTCCATGACACCTGGATTAAAGTGGCATCCTGCCACCCTGAGTTACTTTCTATCAAATCAATATATTAACATTTTTAAAGCACTTTTCATTCTCTAAGTTTATCTTGACTATTTTTATGTTTACTTATTTATTGCCAAATTCTTTCTGCTAGAACCTGTACAAAAATATAAGCTCTGATGTCAATCTACATGTGTTCAAATCTTTCCCTAGAGGCTGGTGAGAGTGGCGATGGGGAATTATTGCTTAAAGTTTACAGAGTTTCTATTGGAGGTTTTGAAAAATTTGTAGTAATGGATAGTGTTGATGGCAGCACAAATTGTGAATATAATTAATAACAAAATTATATGCTTGCAAGTGTTTAAACAAGGAAAATTATATGTACATATATTTTCCCCAATAAAAATATAAAATAAAAAACCGAAAATCCAACCACAGGCATTCACTAGCTCTGTGACCACAAATAAGTTATTTAAATTATCCAAGCTTCAGCTTCAGTTAATCATTTGGAAAGCAGGAAAAATACATGTATTTCATAAGTATCTTCAAAGATTAAAAAGAGTCATGCCTTCAATATACCTGAATATTATAATACATGAACACTTGCCTTATCTACAATTATTAATATTTATGCTATAGTTTTCTTATTTGTCATAAAGAAATCTTTAAACTTTGTAGACTTTTGTTAACCTGATTTTGACATAAGAGACATTCAAGATCTTATGATGAATTTTTTCTGTTGTCAGTGTGCGGCGCAAAGGAAGAGTCAGACAAGTTGATGCATATGAAGCAGAGGGCTGCAGCTCACTCAGGCAAAACAGCCCTGAGGTTACTGTGACCCACTCTTTTATTCAGCTTATAACAATGCATAAATTCGCACCCCCTCATCTTGCTTTCCCACCGTGTTTCTCTTACTACAGCAAGAACACTGCCTTCTCTGGCAGTCTACCAAGGGGCATAAGTATAAACATTGTTTCTAGCCCTAAATGCCTTAGTCTATCTAATATCTCAGCTTGGTGCATGAGAGCGCTACCTGTTTGTGAGTTCCTAGACAATCTTTCTTGGGAATTCAGAGGGAATTCAGACAATAACATCTGTGTGGTGAGTTCATTTCACTCTGCCTCCTCCCACTGATATCTGCAGTATGCAGTGTCCTTGGAGACATTTACTAATGTGTCTCTACCAGCAAACATGCTTGTTAAATGCCTAAACCTTTATGCTCTGACTCTCAGCATCTTCTCCAACATTTTTCAGAGTGTTAATTTCATCTACTTTGCATTAATTTTACTGGAGTTACTCTGAGAAGAAGGTAAGTCCTTCCTTTTCTTTTAATTAAATATAAACATAAAATTGGTGAATAAATGCAAATCAAAGATTTTTAAAAGACAGGCAGAAAAAGGTTACTTGAAAAGTGAAGGAAGCAAGAAAGAAAATGACATTTAATAATGACACACTGAGTACCAGCACTTAACTGGAAGTTTGCATACATTACTTCATCTGATTGTTAAAATAACCCCGTGAAATAGGTACTACCATGTTGCTATACATATGAACCAAGATTAAAATAAGCCTAAGAACATTTGGAAGGCATGTATGTCCATAAACTTGTAAGATGGAATTCATTTCTAGTACTACTGACTCCAGAGCCCCAACTTTTCAACAACCATCTGATTCTTGTTGCCTAGAATACTTCTAAAGGCTGAAAATTTTCCCTAAGGTAACTATTATCCTTGTTGAAGTTATGGCAAAAGCTATGTGATTGATCATACCAGAAAGTACCTCAGTTATGTGATGAAGAAGGGACCAGGGCAAGATCTACCAAGAACCTGACCTGGATAGAACAAGGCTCCTCCACTCTCAAGAAGAGATACTAGCCCAAATCTGCCACAAATGTAAGTTGGAACAGGATCAGTAAGGATTCACTAGTGAATCTGTCAATAACAGAATGGTTCATTAGTGAATTCTAGCAAAAATTTAAAGAAAAATTGACTCCAATCTATCCTAAACTTTTCCTAAAAATTGATGTGGAGGTAATTCTTCCTTACTCAGACTATTAAGTTAGTTTTACCCTCATATTAATTCAAACAAAAACTTTGCAAGAAATCTAGAGACACATATTTTTTTAATATAGGTGCAAAAATCCTAAACAAAATATTAACAAATCAAATCCATAGTATATGAAAGCATTATACTCTGCCAATTGAGATTTATCCCAGGAATGAAATGAATGATTCAAATGTGAAAATCAGCCCATGCAATACACCACATTAATAAAATGAAGGAAATAACCACATGATCATTTCAACTGATGAAAAAAAAAGCATTTGAGAATTTCCTACCCTCTTTCATGACAAAACACTCAAAATGGGAATTGTTTCCAAATACACTCATTGGGGAATGAATTGTCTCCTCAACAAATGAAGCTGGGATAACTGGTTATCAATATACAAATGAATGTAGTTTTATCCCTATGTCACACCATCTACAAAAATTAACTGAAAACAGATGTAAAGACATCAATATAAATGATAGACTGTGAAACAATAAAAGTAAACATGCAGGCAAACCTGCATGACCTTGAATTAGACAATGGTTTCTTAAGTGTGACAACAAAAACACAGGCAACAAAAAGACATCTAGGTAAGTTGGACTGCCTTGATATTTAAAACTGTTGTGCATCAAAGAACAATAAGAAATTGATAATACAACCCATATAAAGGGAGGAAATATTGGTAAATTATATATCTGATAAAGATTTTGTATCCAGAATAAATTAAAAACTTAAAACTCAATGTCAAAAAGCAAATGATACAATTAAAAATAGGCAAAATAGTTGAAAATATGGTTCTCCAAAAAGTTTTCCAAATGGTCCAAAAGCACAAGAGATGATCAATATCATTAGTCATGGAGAAATACAATTTAAAAGTACTTTAAGATTTCAGCTCACATGCACTAAAATGGCTAATTAACATTTTTTAAAGATTAACAAATGTTAACATGGGTTTGGAGAAATTAGAACCATTCCACAATCTGATGGAAATGTAAAATTGTGCATCCATTTTGGAAAACAATTAGGAAGTGTGGTATATATGACTGTGCATTTTCTCCCCCAACCCTTCCAGCTCATTCCCCCATTCCAAATAGTAGCAGCATACTTAAATAGCTAAAACAGAAAGTCTCTGTAACCCACGGCTGATCAACAGAACTTGTATCAGAATGTTTAGCCTATTTTTCAGAAAACAGATACTGCTCTGGTATCTGTTTTCCTTAAACTGTCTGATCACCCTTATCTAATAAAACTTTCTACCAATGTATAATTTCTGCCCTGCTGAAAATATCTGGAGAACTCCAAAACAGCAACAAATTCCCAGGACAAGACAGAGGCCCAGAAATACACAGGAAACCCTGCACACTGTATTCATGTAGGGCAGACTCTCCTGATAGAACAGCTGAATTTTAAGAAAATCTATGTCTCATTACAGGCTGTTTATAAAATCAAGAAACAGTTCTCCCAGGGAACATATCAGAGAGTTAACATTTTAAAACATTAAAGCATATAGCATGCAGCAAAGGAGTACAGGATAAGTAAAGCCCATCTTCAAGAGATTAAAAAAATCCAGAAAACACCTATGAAGCAGACAAGAATGTGGACATACTGAAAAAAAGTCTTTAAAAGAATGATCTTAAAAATTCTCGAGGAGATGAAAGAAGAAAAAAAGAGAAAGAACTAAAAGAGATCAGGAAAACAATGAAAGAGCAATATATGATCCTAGTAAGGAAAAAGAAATTTAAAAAACAAACCAAGCAGAACTGCTTGATTGAAAAGTAAAATAACTGAAATGGAAAATGCCCAGAAGGGTTTCAAGAGTAGACTGTACTTCACAGAGGAAAGAATCAGAGAACTTGAGGACAAACACCTGAAATGAGTCAGGTTGAGAACCAAAATGAAAAAAAGAGTTACAAAAAGTGAAAAAAAAAAAAAACAACCAAGACACATCTGAGAAATCATCAAGCATACAAACATATGGATTATAGGATTCCAGAAGG
>JAQZBX010102680.1:0-11133 GCA_029593785.1 Cabassous unicinctus | reverse complement strand
ATTGTGATCAGAGAAATTACTTTGTATAATCTCAATCTTTCTGAATTCATTGAGAGTTGTTCTGTGGCCTAGCATGTGGTCTATCTTGGAGTAAGATCCATGTGCACTCGAGAAGAATGTAAATCCTGCTGTATTTGGGTGTAATGTTCTGTATATGTCTATTAAGTCCAGGTCCTCTAATGTATTGTTGAGAGTCTTTGTTTCTTTATTGATTCTCTGTCTAGAAGTTTTGTCTAATGATGACAATGGTGTATTAAAGTCCCCTGCTATAATTGTAGAGGCATTTATTTCTCCACTTAGCTTTTCCACCGTTTGCCTCACATATTTGGAAGCACCCCGATTAGGTGCATAAATGTTTATGATTGTTCTCTCTTCTTGAGAGATTACCGCTTTTACTAATATATAGTGTCCATCTTTGTCTCTTACAATAGTTTTGCATTTAAAGTGTATTTTGTCTGATATTAGTATAGCTACTCCTGCCCTTTTTTGGCTATTGTTAGCTTGTAAAATTGTTTTCCAGCCTTTTACTTTCTGCCTCCTTGAATCCCTGGGTCGAAGATGGGTTTCTTGTAGACAGCATATAGATGGATCATGTTTCTTTATCCATTCTGCCAATCTGTGTTTCTTGAATGGTGAATTTAATCCATTAACATTCAATGTTATTACTCGCAATGAATTTCTTACTTCAGCCATATTTTCTCTGGGTTAATATATGTCATATGTTGTTTGGTTTCTATTTTTTTATTTTTAGATGTTTTTAAACCCTCCTCCAACTCTCTCTCCCTTGATTTTTCCTTTCAACTTGTAGAACTTCCTGTAGTATTTCTTGAAGTGCTGGTTTCTTTTTGACATACTCTCTTAATTTCTGTTTATCTGTGAATATTTTGAACTCTGCATCATTTTTGAATGCCAGTTTTGCTGGATAGAGAATTCGTGGTTGGAAATTTTTTTTTTTTAGTACTTTGACTATGTCATACCACTGTCTTCTTTCCTCCATGGTTTCAGATGAGAAATTAGCACTTAATCTTATTGTGCTTCCCCTTTATGTGATGGTTTTCTTTTCTGTTGCTGCCTTGAGTATTTTCTCTTTGTCTTGAGCATTGGACATTTTGACAAGTATATGTCTTGAAGTTGGCCTGTTGGGATTTATATTGTTTGGAGTGCACTTTGCTTCCTGGATCTGTACATCCATCTCTCTCAATAGGGTTGGGAAGTTTTCAGCCATTATTTCCTTCAACACTCCTTCTGTTCCCTTTCCCTTCTCTTCTCCTTCTGGGATGCCCATGATGCGTATGTTTGCACATTTTGTGTTGTCAGTTAAATCCCTGAGTCCCTGCTGGATTTTTTCTATTTTTTTGTCTATCTGTTCGACTATCTGTTTGATTTCAGCTGTATTGTCTTCCACATCACTAATTCTTTCTTCTTCCTGTTCAAACCTGCTGTTATGTGACTCCAGCGTCTTTTTTATTTCTTGGGTTGTGCTATTGATCACCATCATATCCGTTATCTTTTTGTGTATGTGTACAATTTCTTCAGTATGTTCTGTCAGTGTCTTCTTCATATCCTTAATCTCTTCCTTCACTTCATTAAGATGGTTCACGATATTTGTTTGGGAATCTTTGATTAGTTGTTCGATGTACTGCATATATTCCTGGATTTTAGTTTGTTCATTGGAGTGGTCCATGTTTTCCTGTTCTCAGTGTGGTTTGTAATTTTTTGTTGCCCTCTAGTCATTATTTTATCTTGATGGATTTATTCAGTTGATTAGCTTCTCTCTGCTCTAGAGTTTTATTTAGCTGGTGGTTCTGTGTGTGTGCAAAGTTTTCTCTTTGATACTTTTTCTTCTTATTTTGTTTCCTTGCTTCTTTCTATGTTACCTTGAAGGGAAAAGATTAGTGCCAGAGGAATCGAAAGAAGTGAGAACAGAAGAAGGATAATAGTAATAGTAATGAAAGTTAGCAGAGAGGCCAAATAGGATATAGTGAAATGAGTCTTTAACTTGTGTATGCAGTGTAGAGTAATAGGAAAAAAAGTGGAGCACCTACAATGGGCTGGGAAACCAAATAGAGGAAAATATATATAATGGTTTAGAAGGCTAGAATGATAAGGAGGGAGAGAAAGAGTAAAGAAAGGGCTAAAAGGAAAAGGCTAATATTAATTTAAAAAAGAAGAAAACAAAATAGATAGTATAGAGGTTGACACCCTTAAGTTGTGGGCTAATGAAAAAGCATGATGTCTAAGAACCACAACAGAAAGCAGAAGGCAGAGAGATGAGGGGAGGATAAGAGAAAGCTTTGATGCAATATCAGTAAATACTGAGAATGGGAAATCACTGAGGAAGAAGCACAGCAAAGAAGAGACAAGCTAGCAGCACCTAAGTTAAAAAAATGAAAGGAAAAAGAAGGGGGAGGAAAGAGGAAAGAAAAGCAAGAGACAACAAATAAACAGAGAAAAGCCAAACAATCACACCATCAAGCAGTCAAACAAAGCTAAGGAGGAAGTGTTCCTTCTAGTGTACTTGTGGATCTTCACAGCCTGCTTGCATTTATCAATTGCCCTTCAGTGTTCTATCTGTAGGTATTAAGACAGATTTTTGGTAGTATACTAAATTAGGAACAGGAATTCATTTTTTAAAGTGACTGTCTTCTTTTTTTTGGTGGGGGGGGCTATAAGGGACCCAAAGGAGTCCTCTGCTAGATCACCCCCTTCACCGAGGTGGCCCTAAATAGGGTTGTGGAAACTAATCAAGCCCTACTTACTTCCTTACCTCCCCAGGAGTGCTGAAGCTTTGATGCTTGTCAGTACAGAGTGATAAAATTGGCTGACTCTGCCTCCTCTTGGCCAAGACTTACTATCAGCAGGCAGCTGCATAAAACAAGTTTGCTCAGCAGTTTTGCCTCTCCACTCAGCCTGGCACTGTTTCCAGCCAGCTTATCTGCTCCCTAAAGCTATGAGGTGGTCCAGGCAGCCAAATCCACAGAAGTTAAACCCCTCTCCACCTTCTGTCAGAGCCCTCCCTCCCTCAGAGTATGCTCCCACAAGCCAGCAGGCAGCGGGAGTCGGGGATGTAGGATCCGCGGCTCCAGCCAACCGATTTCTGTGTGGGTGGGGCTCAGCTGTCTGTGTTGACCACCACAGGCAGGCTCAGAACTCACGAATCTCCACTGATCACTCCATGTCGTCGATCTGCCAGCTTCTAGATGACCCAAGCTTCTCACTCCATTCACCGACAGCACAGACCTCTTATAATCCTTTCTACTTCTGTAAGATCAGTATCTTCATTTATAAATTTATGTATTTTCATCTTTTCTCCTATTTTATTTGTCAACCTTGCAAAGGATTTGCATCTCCTAAATGTTGGTATGTTATGTCTTAAATTTCATTATTCCCCATAGAATTACTAAGTTCTGCTGCCATCTCCTTTTTAACCCATTGGTAATAGAAGATATGCTGTTTAATTTACAAATATTTGTAAATTTTTAGTTTTCTTTTTTTTTTTTAAAGATTTATTTATTTATTTATTTATCCCCCCCTTGCTGCTTGTGTTTTACTGTGTCCATTCACTGTGTGTTTCTTCCGTGTCTGCTTATCTCCCCCTTGCTGTGAGGTCCTGCTGTGTCAGCCCACCGCGCCGCGTGGGCTGGCCTGCTCTCACAAGGAGGCCCCGGGAAGTGAACCCAGGGCCTCTCATATGGCAAATGGGAGCTCTATCCATTGAGCCACACCCGCTTCCCTAGTTTTCTTTCTGTTATTGATTACTAGCTTCACTCCATTGTGGTCAAAAAAGTTATTTAGTATATTGCAATATATTAAAATTTATTTACTGAGATATTTCCTGCGCCTTAAAAATGGGTTATGCTGTAGAATAATCTTTATGCACTACAAATAGTATAGAACTTTCAGAACAAAATAAAATCTGTTTATGAAAAACCACAGTTAATATTGCACTCAATGGTGACTCTCATAAAGCCTACCTTTTAAGAATAGGAACAAAATAAATATTTCCACTGTCACCACTACTATTGAACACCAGAGTAGAACATTTTAGGTAGAAAATGTAGGCAATAATGATGCCAAAGATGTAAAAATTAGAAATGTAAAAGTAAACCTATCTCTATGCAGACCACATGATCATATTTACAGAAAAATTAAAGGAATTGGTAAGAAAAATACAAAAGCTAATAAACAATTCCAGCAAAATTGCAGGGTATATTACCCCTCAAAAATCAACTGGATTTCTATACACTAGCAAGAAGTAATCTAAGAAGGTGTGCTGGTTTGAATTTTTTGTGGGCCCAAGAAAATTACTTTCTTTAGCTAAACCATGCTTGTGCCTTTAAACCTGTTGTATGTTGTCTCTTTTGATTAGATCCACTTAAGAGGTCTTTTGATTGGATAACGTTTGATTAAATTGCTTCATTTAAGGGCCTTTGACTATATTGCAGGATACAGGTTGTGTTAAAACTTTACTGGAGTACTATATAAACAGAAAAGAGGAGAGAGGAGAAGCTGCAATTTTACCCTATAATGTGAGAGAGAACTCAGAGATTGTCTGCAGCCTCAGAAAAATAGAAAAACTCCAAGATGATGAGAGAGAGGCTGAAGGCTGGAATCAGCAGAACAGCCTGATGGTGTAGCAATGAACCTCAGAGGAGAGGTGGGAGATGAGTTATGTGGCTGATCACCGACAGATGAGCTCAAGAAGAAAGCAGCCAGGAGAAGACAGAGAACAGCCAACATTTGCCTTCACATGTGGCAGGAGACCAAGATCCATTAGCAGCCAACCTTTAGTGAGACAGCATCTGTGATGATGCCTTGATTTGGACATTTTCACAGCTTTGGAACTGTATGCTTTTACCCTATGAAATTCCCATTTTAAATGCCAACTCATTTCTAGTATTTTGCATTGGTAGGCTTTAGCAACCTAAAAGAGGGGGTTTAAGAAATCAATTCCATTTACAATAGCAATACAAAGAATAAAATATCATGGATTATTTTTAACCAAGTATATAAAAGATTTGTATTCTGAACATTTCAAAAAATTTTTTAAAAAATTAAAGATTAAATAAATGGCAAGACATCACATGTTATGGGTTGGAAAACTTAATCTTGTTTAGATGTCAATATTACACAAAGTGATTGACAGATTACATACAATCCTTATCAAAATTGCAGCAGCTTTTTTTTCACTAATGGATAAAATGATCAGATTCATATGACATGTATCAGGAAACAGAACATTCAAAACAATTTTGAAAAAGAACAACAAATTTGGGAAACTCATCTAAATTCCATGTGTACTACAAAGCTACAATAATCAAAACAATGTGATACTGGCAAAAATATTGACACTAATGGAACAGAATTGTATCAATTTTTTAAAAATATTTTTTTAATCTTTAAAAGTTATTTATATTATGTAAATAATATATAAAAATATAGGGGATTCCCATATGCCCCACTTCCTACACCTTCCACATTTTCCCACATTAATAACATCCTTAATTAGTGTGGTATGTTCATTACAATTGATAAAAACATTTTGGAGCATTGTCACTTAGCATGGATTATAGTTTACACTGTAGTTTAAAATCTCTCCAGCACAATTTTGTAGGTTATGGCAGGATATGTAGTGGCTTGTATCAGTCATTATAGTGACATTTAGGATAATTGCCATGTCCCAAAAATGCCCCCATATTTCACCCGTTTTTCCCTCTCTCTGACCTCAGAACTTTCTATTGCTAGAATCACAATAAGTCTATATTAGAATATAGATAAGTCTACTTTAGTCCCAGTTCATTCCCCAATCCTGAGGATCCTAGGATGGTCATGCCCACTCCACCTCTAACTGAGAGGGGACTTTGATCACATGGGGCAGATGAATGGGACTCTCTTGCTTGCAGTTGTAGACCCTCTCTCTTCATTGGGATGGTCATTGTCCAACATCTCCTTGTTACCTGACCTGGGTGAGTCTGATGAACTGAAGAGTAAGTGTTGCAACTCTGTTGAGATTCAGGACCAAGTTGGTACATGGACAGCCCAAGGGTTGTAGCCTCTTGGATGTACACCTATCAACATAATACTAATTATAGGTTCAATATAAGGGTCAGAAGAGCCAAATATAGGGAAACCACAACTGAGTCCAAATCTGTCACATGGGGCAGTGTATCAGTCCACCAAAAGAGTGCTGATGCAAAATACCAGAAAGTGGTTGCTTTCTATAAAGGGTATTTATTTGGGGTAGAAGTTCACAGGTACCAGGCCATAAAGCATAAGTTACTTCCCTCACCAAAGTCTATTGCCATGTGTTGGAGCAAGATGGCTGCCAACATCTATAAGGGTAGACCCTCTGTGAGTGTTCAGGCTTCCTGGGTTCTTCTCTTCCCAGGTCTTGTTTGTCTCCAGGTTCAGCTCCTCTGCTGTCTCTACAATGTCAGCTGTATATTATGAGGCTCTCTAGGCTTTGCCTCACTCCACAAGCCCAGCTGTAGACTATCAGGCAAACAGCTTGTTTCTCTTCCCGGGGCCTTCTCTCTTTCCTCAGGAACAAGCTCCTCTCTGTGTTCACTTCCTGGGGCATCAGCATTAAATCTTAGCATCAAAACTCCAACATCAAAACCTCCAACTCTGTCCTTTGCCATGTTTTTATCTTTGAGGCCCCACCAACCAAGAGGTGGGCCTCAATGTCCTACTGACATGGCCCAATCCAAGCCCTAATCATAACTTAATCATACCCAGGTGAACAGACCAGTTTACAAGCATAATCCAATATTTATTTTTGAAATTCATAACTATATCAAAATGCAAACTGCTACAGGGAACATAAATTCCAAAGTATGGCCCACTGGCAAGGAATCAAACTCCTGAGATATCTGCACTGACTATAGTGTCTGGATGTCTTCAGAGCCTTCATGAATCCCACTATTTGGGGTAGTATCTACCTTGGCAGTCAATGAGATCCTGCTGAGATGTGCATAAGTGCCACCTCTGGAATGAACTCCCAAATCACTTTGAAGTCTCTAGCCACATTAAGTCATTTGTCTTTATGTTTTCCCCCTTTGGATCAAGGTCTTTTCCCAATTGCATTTCTAGTTGGTACTTGGTAGTAATCCCTCAAGATGAGGCTCATCCCCAGGAGTCATGGCCCATGCTGCAGAGAAGATAATAAATTTATATGCTGAGTTCAGCTTAGAGAGAGGCCAAATTTTAGCAATAATGAGGCTCCCAGGAGATAACTCTTAGGCACTGTAGCAGTTTGACATTATTTATGAATTCCACAAATAGATAATTCCTTATGTTTATAATCTGGTTTGTTCCTCTGGGCATATTAGATTATATTGGATTCAAAGGTTTCACTTTGACTTCAGTAAAAAAATGATTAAGGCTTTGATTGGGCCATGTCAGTATGACATTGAGTTCCCACCCCCTTGGTAGGTGGGGACTCACAAACCATACTACAGAGAAGGGAGGTTGGAGTTTTGAGCTGCAGCCCCAGCAATTAAACACACAGGAGAAGAAAACAGAGGAATAGAGACATCTCCACAGGCATGGCAGAGGCCCCATGAAGAGAGATAACTGTTTGCCTGATAGAACACTCTTAGTTTGTGGGGAGAACAGAGCAGCTGAACCCAGAAAGAAGAGACTTATCCCAGCCTACTGCTGATATTGGAAGAAGCTGGGACCATGATGCCTTAAGGGGAAGAGGAAAGCTGAAACTATGAGGACATCAGGAACCATCATGCTCCAACATGTGGCAAGAGACTTTGGTGAGGGAAGTAACTTATACTTTATGGCCTGGAAACTGTAGCTTCTACCTCAAATAAATATCCTTTTATAAAAGCTGACAGGTTTCTGGTATTTTGAATCAGCACGCCTTTGCCTGACTAATACAGGCACCCTATAATACTTGGCTAAGCATCAATTTCAAGAGTAAATTTCATAAGGACAGTCATCAATATTAAGGGCCCATCAATGGGCCATTGTCCTTCATTAGTCATTGCCCGTGTATTCAGGGGATTCTTGCTGTTCCATTAGAGAATGTGGCAGTGCTCCCCAGGATGGGAATTTGGTATTCTTTCAGTTACTGTGTGAATCTCCACCCACTATGACAATGACCCATGAAAAATTGAACACATTTATATGCCTTATCTATATGCCCAGGTGACCCTCCTCCCATGTATCCCCCATCACTGACACCCCACACTACGATCCTCCCCTGTCATAGTTGCAACCCTTCTATGATCCAAAATTTCTTGAGAAATGAAACCAACAAAATAGCCAAATACAAGTAATATGAAAATGAACGAATAATGATAGTTTTAAAAATAAGAAATCAAATACAAAAAAAAGAAAAGAAAAAAATTATAAAGAAAATTTGGAATAATGAAAAATAATGAAAAATATTTTTAAAAATTTTAGTGTTATATATTTTATGACTGTAATATCTGTTGTCTTGTATGTATAGTGACATTTTCTTTCATTTATTCCCCTAGTCTTACTTTTTTCATTTTGCCTTCAAAGAAGTTTTAGGTTACAAAAAAGGCACATGCAGAATATAGGGGATTTCCATAAACCCAACATCCTCCCTGCTTTCCTCCATTCTCCTATTAATATATTTTATATGTGGATGGTACATTTGTTAAAATTGATATACAAATTTTCAAACATAGCTAGTAACCATGGTCAAAGGTTTACATAATGGTTTACATTTTGGACCATACACTTCTATAAATTTTGATGAAAGTTAACATGGCCTTTACCCATCATTGCAAGATCATGTAGGACACTTCCATCACCCCAAAATGTCCCATGTTCCATGTAATCTCTTCCACCCTTCCCCTCCTTTCAGGAACCATGGCAACCACCAGGGTTCACTCCTTGAAGACTAAGATTCGTAGTTAGTTGCAATAACATTGAGGGCTTGACATACTGCTCTGTCCACCCCTATTAGGTACTGCTTATGCTCTTGAGACATCCCCACTCCTCTATTTGAGAAATTAGCAGACCTCCCCAAGATGGGAGTCCAAAACCTTCTGCTCATTATTTGGGTCTGCAACCACTGATACAACCAATTATGACAAGATGAACACTTACACACTCCCTAGAAGCCTGCTTCAGGTACACCCTGTCCAAAATGTCCCACACATCCAACACTAAACCCAAGTAACCCTACCTTTCCATGTTCCCAAAAGAACATTCCCAAATGTTCTAGTTTTAACCACATAACTGCCAATCCCCAGTGTTCAACTGCTCCCTACTCCAACCCTCCCTCCATTTCCATGGAAAGTCCAACCCACACTCTCCAACTTAATCCCCTTACATACCATCATCAACAAACCCAAAAGTATCACTGCACCACTGTCATGCCTCTCCACTACACAGCTATACACTTCCACATTAGTATAGATTTTGCCCATATGGACCGTGGTCACTACCTGCTTCTCCCTTTCTAACTCTTGTAAAAGTATCTTCCAGACTTTAGCTCTCTGACTGTGCTCGATTTACTTAATCTATACCAGTGAGGTCATGTAATATCTGTCCTTCAGTGCCTGGCTTGCTTCACTCAACTTAAGATCTTCAAGAGTCATCCATGTTATCCTGTGTTTTAATACTGCATTCCTTCTTATACATGAGTAATATTCCATTGTATGAATATACTACAATTTGTGTATACATTCTTCTGTTGATGGGCATTTGGGTTGATTTCAACTTTTGGCAATAGTGAATAATGCCACTATGATCATTGGTGTGTATATATTGCTTCATGTCCTTGCTTTCAATTCTTCTAGGTATATATCCAGCAGTGGGAATTCCTGGATCATATGGCAGTTCTATAGTTAGCTTTATGAGGAACTGCCAAACTGTCCTTCACAATGATTGCACCATTCAACATTCCCACCAGCAGTGAATGAGGGTTCCCATTCCTCCACATCCTCTCCAACACTTGCAGTCATTTGTTTTTAATAATCACCAGTCTAATGGGTGTAAGATGATCTCTCATTGAGTAATTCTTTTGCAATTCCCTAATATCTAGTGATGTTGAGCATCTTTTCATGTGCTTTTTAGCCATTTGTATTTTTTCTTTGGAAAAGTGTCTATTCAAATCACTTGCCCACTCTTTAAATGGGTTGTTTTTTTATTATTTTTGAGGTGTAGGATTTCTTTATATATGCTGGATATTAGGCCCCTATCAGATATATGGTTATAAAATACTTTCTCCCATTGAGTAGGCTGCCTTTTCACTTTCTTGACAAACTCCTTTGAGGTGCAAAAGTTTTTAATTTTTAGGAAATCTCATTTATCTATTTTTTCTTTTATTGCTCAAGTTTTGGGTGTAAAGTTTGTGCGACCATTTCCTAATACAAAATCCTGTAGATGCTTCCCCATATTATCTTCCAAAATCTTTATGGTCTTGGCTCTTATATTTAGATATTTGATTCATCTTGAGTTATTTTTTGTATAAGATGTGAGATGGTGTTCCTCTGTCATTCTTTTGGATATAGATATCCAGCTCTCCAAGCACCATTTGTTGAATAGGCCATTATTTCCCAATTGAATAGGCTTGGGGGTCTTGTCAAATATCAGTTGACTGTATATGCAAGGATCTATATCAGAACTCTCAATTTGTTTCCTGTGGTCATTATGTCTATTCTAGTGTAAATACCATGCAGTTTTGACCACTGTAGCATTGGAGTATGCTTTAATGTCAGGTAGTGTGATTCCTTCAATTTCATTTTTCTTTTTCAATAACTTTTTGACCATTCAAGACCTATTGCCATTCCAAATAAATTTCATAGTTAGTTTTTTCAATTCAGTAAAAAATGTTGTAGTGAATTTTACTGACATTTTGTTAAATCTGTAGATCATTTTTGGTAGGATAGAAATCTTATTGAGGTTTAGTCTTCCCATCCATGAATGGGGTATATTCTTTAATTTATTGAGGTTTTCTTTAATTTCCTTTAATAGTGTTGTTCAGTTTTCTGCATAAATTTGTTTACATCATAGTTTAAAATTTATGCTAGGCATTTGAGTCTTTTAGTTGCTATTTTAAATGGTATTTTTTTTTCTTGATTTCCTCCTCAGATTGCTCATTATTTTTGTACAGAAATGCTACTGATTTTTGCACATTAATCT
>JAQZBX010102679.1:0-11131 GCA_029593785.1 Cabassous unicinctus | reverse complement strand
TTACATTAAATTCAAAGAAAGAAGTAAGTTAAAAATGAAAGGATGAGAAAAAAGTGATGAAAATTGTAATCAAAAGAGAGCTGGGTTAGCTATAGCAATATCAGATAAAATATACTTTAACTCAAAAACCAGTTACAAGGGTGTATTAGTCAGCCAAAGGGGTGCTGATGCAAAATACCAGAAATTGGTTGGTTTTTATAAAGGATACTGATTTGGAGTATAAGCTTACAGTTACCAGGCCATAAAGCATAAGTTTCTTCCCTCACCAAAGTCTGTTGCCATGTCTTGGAGCAAGACACCTGCCAATGTTTGCCAGCATTCAGGCTTCTTGGGTTCCTCTCTTCCCAGGGCTACATTTCTTTCCAGACTCAGCTCCTCTGTTTCCTCCACAAGGTCAGATGTAGACTATGAGGGTTTCTAGGCTTTGTCTCTCTCCACGAGGCCAGCTGTGAACTGTCAGAAGAACGGCTCATCTCTTTTTCCAAGGGTCTTCTCTCCTTCCTCATGACCAAGGTCCTCTGTGTGCTTACTTCCTTGGGCTCCAGGGTTAAAATTCCGCATCAGAACTCCAACTCTGTCCTTTGCCATGTCTTTTATCTCTGAGTCCCCACCCACCAAGGGGTGGGAACTCAACACCCTACTGGTGTGGCCCAATCAAAGCCTTAATCATTATTTAATCAAGTAAACCTCTGAATCCAATACAGTGTAATTTCCCAGAGGAAAAGACCAGTTCACAATCATAATCCAATATTTATTTTTGGAATTAATCAACAATATCAAACTGCTACAAAGGGACAAAGGAGAACAGGACATACTGGCATAATAGAAAACTGTACAACAACAAAACAACAAAGCATTTCTGAACATATATGCACCCAAGAGCAGGATTTAAAGAATATATGCTGAAAATATTTACAGATTTGAAAGGAGATATAGATGGTCCTACATTAGTAACAGGACTCTTCAATAACCACTTCCAAAAATCAATATTACATCTAGAAAGAAGCTAATGAAGGAATAGTGGACTTGAATGAAACAATAAACCAACTATCCCTAACATAAACACACAGAAAATTTCATACAACAGCAGCAAATTACAAATTCCTCTCATGAACATCGATCAATCTTCCGGGTATACTCTATATTAGGTGACAAAACAAGTCTCAATAAATTTAAAGATAATGAAATTATTTAATTAATCTTATCTGACTACACAATGGAATGAAGCTAGGAATTAATAATAGAGGAAGAACTGGAAAAGTTAGAAATAGGTGGCTATTAAACAACACACTCTTAAGCAATCAATGGGACAAACAAGTAATCACAAGAAAAATTAGAAAATATCTTCAGGTGGATGAAAATAAAAACATGACATTCCAAAATGTATGGATTGCAGAAAAGGCAAGCAGAGAGGGAAATTTACAGCCATGAATACTTAGATAAAAAAAGAAAAAAGATCTCAAATCAGAGACCTAAGCTTATTCTGGGAAGAATTATAAAATTATAAAATAAAGGGCAAACTAAATACAAACAGAGCAGAGGAAGGCAATAACACAGGTCATATAAGAGATAAATGAAATAGGGACGAGTAAAAAAATATTGAATCAACAAAACCAAGGGTTGGTTCCTTGAAAGGATCTATAAAATTAACACATCTTTAGATAGACTGACAATGAAAAAAAGAGAGAGAACACAAACAACTAAAATCAGAAATGATATTACTACTAATCCCACAGAAATAAACAGGTTTATGATGAGATACTATGAAAAATTTTATGACAGCAAACTAGATAATCTAGATGAAATGAACAAATTCCTATGAACACACAAACTGCAGACACTGACTTAAGATATAGAATATCTCAAAATACCAAGAGCAATTAAAGAGATTGAATCAGTAAAAAATCCACTCACATGACTCCTGGGGATGAATGTCCCTGGCTCCAAGGGATTATTACCAAGCACCAACTAACCATGCATTTGAAAAAAGACCTTAACTAAAAGGAGGAAGTATTAAATACAAATGATTTTTATGGCTAAGAGATTTCAAAGTGAGTCAGGAGGTCTTTACGGAGGTTACAATTATGTACATCTCAGCAGGATCTCATTGACTGACACAGTAAATAGTGACTCAAGCAGGGGTGCTCCTGAGGGCTCTGGAGACATCTAGACACTATAGGCAAGGCAGACAATCTCAGGAATTTGGCACCCTATCAGTGGGCCTTACCTTGCACTATATGTTCCCCAATGTAACAGAGCTAGACTCATTTATAATTCTTCTACACATGGCTCTTCTGCCCCTCTTATTTGAACCTATAATTAGCAGTATACTCATTAAATATATGTACCACAGACTTAAATCTTCAGTCTGTTCATATGCTGGTTGAGCTCTGAATCTCGGCATTGTTGCAACACCTACTCACCAGTTCATCAGGCTCACTCCATCACTAACAAAATGATGATGATGGACAATGCCCATCCCAAAAAACAGAAAGTCCCTACAACTGCAAGCAAGACAGTTCCATCCGTCTACCCCATGTGATCTAAGCCCCCTCTCAATCAGAAACAGAGTGGACATTACCATACTAAAATCCTCAAGATTGAGATGAATAAACATAAGGGGGGAATGCAAATACAGACTACAGTAGACATTCTATTAATATTGATTTGCCATGGAAAATGTAATTCCTCTTTCCAAGGTCATGTAGTATACACAGAATAATTTAGAAGAAGTCATATTTCTGAGATATGTTGTAAACACTATAAATTATTCTCTCTTAATATCTCTGGACAACCCAGTGTCTACCTATTCCTGGAAGGATGAACACAGCTCATTTCTATGTGGGAGTCATGTGATATTCCAAAAATATGTGATATCAAACTATCCAAGAATTTCAATGTGTTCCTCTCTCTTATAATTTTATTATATTCTGGCATCTGATTTCATATTACAAGAAATAAAGAATGTAACATCCTTTTAGTATGTAGTGATGCAGTAAATGCCTGATTTGTTATATACCTGCAAGATTGAGATTTCCATTACAACCTTCTGCAAACATGCAGGAATACCCCAAATTATTTACCATAAAACTGAGGACTAGACTTCCTTAGTCACTGCAAATTAACCTTCTGTGACTCTAATTAATCTTTCACTATTGCCTAACAGTAAAAAAAAAATAATAATAATAATACTGAAGAAATTGTGGTAGCCATCAAGTGACTCTAGAAGCAACATATATGCCATAAAGCCAATTATTATTTTCAGTTATTGTTTAAAATTGAGATATTCACAAAATGAGTTTTAAATAACATCAGATAAATTAGTTATGAACCAGTATCTATGGTTAAATGTAAATTAATAGTAACCCTGAATAAAACTATTTTATGTGAAGATTTCCAGGCCTTTACCCTTCTCCACTATCATCCTATGTTCAATGTTTAATTACATCTAAATGAAAACTCCCCTGGAGAACAAACCTTTTTTATTTTCTAGCAATCCTTATTGTTTGTTACATTGCCACTCTCATAGGTAAGTCAAAATGTATTGGTTTAATTATTATAAAAAACCTTTGGGAAACAAACATGACTTTGATTAAAGCTTCTAACTCAGTTGGGTAAATATCCAGTTAATTCGCCCTCACTTTTAGTTACACAATTTTTTTGTCCCCTATTAAAAGTAATTTGGTTGGTTGTTGACAATATATGGATATACATTATTTAAATATTGTTGCAATCAAGTCTACTACTGGAAACCATAAGAAAAAATACAAATGGCCATGGAAATGGAATTAAGGTACAATGTAGAGAGGAGTCAATTTCCCTAAGGATTAATTATGGGAAAGTTTATGCTCACGTAATGACAGCATAATCCTCCCATTAGTTTAATGTGATCATAGTAGCAAAGAAGTTTCTGCATTTTGGCTCTACACATTCTTAGATGTACAAATAAAGACAACATTTTTAGATGTTTAAACTTGAATCCAGGCCTTAAACATAGTTTGACTCCTCAGATGAGTTAACTGTTTAAATAGGTTAAATGACTAAAGGTTCAGTAAGTTGTTCCCTTCTAACATGGAAAAAGGGCAGGCTTGTGTACACATATGTATGTCTACTTGTATGTGTTTGTGTCTATTTTGTGTGAGTATGAATGTGTGTTAATACATATGTATATGAGAGAGATCAACTTAATTATTAACTCTTTTTTTGTAGACTATAATCAAGTACATATTTAATTCATTACTGAATAATTAAAAGCAACATGAATTTTGGTGCTTTTCAAATTTGTGGTCCAAATTAGAAGTAATTTTGCAGTTTTAGAAAGCATCAATTACTCACTAAAACATATGGATTTTATTTCTATCTTCCTTCAGTAACCACTCTGACATTGTATCCTTTTCATTTGGAAGTGTCATTGCTAGCATTATTTCTCTCAACCGGTATATATTTTCTCTGGAATATTAATTTATCATTGAATTTGTTTCTGTTATTAAATGTTACAAAATGTACATAAAATGTGGTCTAGAAGCATCGCCATGCTCTTGACTAGGGCAGTATATAAAAGGCATATGTAAAGGCTTCTGGATGTACAAGATGGTGGGGTAAGATGCTCCAAGGTGCTGTCCCCTCACTAAACCTTTGAACAAACAGTGAAATCTGGTATAACCATCTTCCTCATAATTCCCCCCAAAATAGTTAGTGTAGCAGTAACTAGATGAGTGGATAAACAAGAAAATGCAGCTTTAAAAATGCTAGAACTACAGAATTGGTAAAAAGATTGTTGGAAATCTTTGGAAATGAATAGAAATGGTGAAAGCCCATCACGGTGTTGGTAACTAGCAGGGCTATTATATGGGTATGACAGTGGTTGCAAGGGAAAGCCTAAGGTCATGTATATTACTAGAAGGAAAGCTAAAAACTGTAACATGGGACTGTATAAGATAGTAAAACCTCATGAAAAACACAAATATGGTGATATTGCATATAAAAGACTGTTCTTACAAAATATAAATAACAAATATACTTGAGAGAAGGAAAAAGAATAGCAGCTATCTATGGCAGGGGAAGCTGATGTACTATAAGAAAATTATTATTAAGAATTTTGAATTCATAAGCTTTCTACTCAATAGTCACTGCTGTTTTAGCCTAGAATTGTGAATGATTAACTTGTCCTTGGCCCTTTGGAAAGTTATAACCCTACAATGCAGGTAATCCCATCATCCATTACCCAAAAAACAAATGTTAAGTAGGAGCATGTCACCAAACTTGATATTTACATGTCCTGTTTGTATCCCTTGTAAAACTAAAAGCTGAATACCTTTATGTTCTTGTTCAGTGAACCATAAATAGAATAGAACAAAGACCCCTCAAGACACCACATCTCTCCTGTGGAGGGCTAGCCACCCTCCACTGCTGGATTTGGTTACTTTTGATGAGGATATTCCTCACATGTTGCAAGACTCATTGGAGTTCTGAGGTTCAGAACCCCTTAAAAGGGATGGTCCCCAAGGTGCCAGTCGGAGCCTCACCCAGGAGGTGACACCCTGCCTGGGGATGTTTTTCCAATTGGGACTCTGATTGGCCACAAAGGGCCACCGGCCATGTGAGAGTTCAGATGTTTAGTTTTCCCCTGATTTGGTGGCTGGTTGTATACACTTTCATTCTTTCTTATGTCTTTAATTAATTATTCTTCTTTATGTGATTGCTCAATTGTTATAATAATTTAATATAACCAGAAACTCATAAGATTGAGTAAATCTGCCTTTACATAGCACTTAGAGTTCTTGCCTCTTCTTAAGCAAAACATTTAATAAAACTGCCTCTTCATAGCATTTAGAGTTTCTGCTTCTTCCTTAGCAGAACACTACCATACCAAGGAACTGAGAGAGTCCATACATTTACTTCTAGTAATTTAATGGTCCTGGCTTTTATATTTAGATCTTTGATCCATTTTGAGTTGATTCTTGCATAAGGAGTGAGATGGGGGTCCTCTCAATCTTTTGGTTATGGATATCCATTTCTCCCAGAACCATTTGTTGAAGCAAAAGTTTTGTCTCATTATCAAAGACTTGGTAGATTTGTCAAAAATCAATTGGCCTTAGAGCTTAGGATTTATTTCTGGACTCTCTCAATTCTATTCCACTGATCAATATGCCTATCTTGATGCCAATACAATGATGTTTTGAACAAAATAGTTGTGTAGTATGCTCCAAGGTCAGGCAGTGAAAGTTCTCCCACATTGCTCTTCTTTCTCAGAATGCTTTTGGGTATTTGGGTGCAATTTCCGTTTTAAATACATTTGGTAACTGACTTTTCTATTTCTGTAAATTAGGCTGTTGGAGTTTTGATTGGTATTGCCTTGAATCTATAAATCCATTGGGGTGGGAATGGCATCTTCATGATATTTGGTCTTCCAGTCCATGAACATGGAATATCTTATCATTTGTTTAGGTCTTTGTTGATTTTTTTAAGCATTTTTTTGTAATTTTCTGAATTTAAGTCCTGTACTTCTTTGGTTAAATTGATTCCAATGTACTTGAGTTTTTTTGTTGCTATTGTAAATGGATTTTCCCCCCTTATTTCCTCCTTTGATTGTTCAATTCTATTGTATGTAAACATTACTGATTTTTCTATGTTGATTTTGTATCCTGCCACATTGCTGAAGTTATTAGCTAAAGCAGTTTTGTCATAGCCATTTCAGAATTTTTAAAATATAGGTTCATGTCATCCATGAATAGTAGAGAGTTTTATTTACTCTTTTCCTATTTGGATGCCTTTTATTATTATTTTTATTGTATAATTGCTCTAGCTGGAACTTCTAGCATAATATTGAATGACATTAGAGCCAGTGGGCATCCTTATCTTATTCCCAATCTTAGTGAGAAGTTTTCAAAATTTTTCTATTGTGTATGATGCCGGCTGTGAATTTTTGATATATGCATTTTATCATACTGAAGATTTTCCCTTCTATTCCTAAATTTGTAAGTGTTTTTATCAAGAATGGATGCTGAATTATTTATTTGCATCTTCTCTCTTTTTTCTTTGTCAATCTAGCTAAGGGTTTCTCAATTTTGTTGATCTTCTCAAAGAGCCAACGTTGGTTTTGTTGATTCTCTCTATTGTTTTAATTCACAATTTCATTTATTTCTAATCTGATCTGATCTGTTTTGTTTCCTTCAGCTTCATTTGGGATTAAATTGTCTTTCTTTTTCTAGTTCCTCCAAGTGTGCAGTTATGTCTTTGATGCTAACTCTGTCGTCTTTTTAAATATAAGCATTGAGCACTACAAATTCCCTCCTAGCACTGCCTTTCTGGTGTCCCATAGGTTTTGATACGTTGTGTGCTCATTTTCATTTGTCTCAAGATATTTACTGAATTGTCTTGCAATTTCTACTTTGACCCACTGATTATTGAAGAGCATGCTGTTTAGTCTCCATATATTTATGAATTTTCCCTTTTTCCTCCCATTATTGCAGTTCCTTGGGATAGGAGTTGTCCATCATCATCTCCTCATCAGCTGTCCTGGGTGAGTCCAGTTTCTAGACAATGGGTGCTGCAACATCATTGAAATTCAGAACTCAACTGGCACACAGAAAGACCAAAGATCTAAGTCTCCAGGACACAAAGTATAGTGCCATTTATAGGTTCAAACAAGGGGCAGAAAAGCCATGTGTTGAGAACCTACAAATGAGTCCACCTCTATCATACTGGGGAACATAAACTCCAAAGTAAGGTACACTGACAGGGTGCCAAATTCCTGAGCTTGTCTGCCCTGTTCATAGTTTCTGGATGACTCTAGAGCCCTCAGGAGTCCTGCTATTTGAGGCACTGTTTACAGTGGTAGTCAAGGAGATGATGCTGAGACTTGCATAAGTGTAATCTCTGGAATGGCTTCTCAACTCACTTTGAAATCTCTGAGCCATGGAAACTCATTTGTGTTTACCATTTAGTCTTTTTTTGTTAAGGTCTTTTTCCAGATACATTTCTAGTTTGGGCTTGGCAACCATCCCTCAGTGCCAGGGAGGCTCAAACCTGGGAGTCATGTCCCACAACAAGGGGAAAGTAATGCATTTATATGCTGAGTTTGGCTTAGAGAGAGGCCACATTTGAGCAACAGAGAGGTTTTCGGGAGGTAACTTTCAGGCAGTATATAATGCTAAGCTAAGTTTCAATTTCACAAGAAAAGGTTCATAAATACGATCATCAGTATCAAGGGCCTGGCATAATTGTCTGTCTTCCTTCACTAGGCACTGACTTGCACTCAGGGAATTCTTGCTGTCCTACTAGAGATTGTAGCAGAAAGGGATGAATTCCAGGATAGGAATGCAATATTCTTTCAGTTATTGTGTATATCTCCACCCACCGAGACAATGCCCCATGAATACTTGAAAATATTCACATGCCTTAGAGGCATACCACAGGTGAACCACTTCCCATGCACCCCCACAGCATTGACACCCTACACCAATAATCCTCCCCTACCAGTTCTGTGATCCAAACCCTCTCCAAAAATGAAGCCAACAAAATAACCAAATAAAATTAATAAGAAACTGAAATATTTTTAAGAATAAGCAATAAAATACAAAAAAATTTAAAAATTGAATTAAAAATATTTTTAGCATTTTGTCTTTCAACACTGTAAGATCTGTTGTCTTGTATGTACAGTGACATTTTTTCCATATATTTCTCCAATGTTTTATTTTTTCCATTTTATCTTCAAAGAATTTTTACAATACAGAAAGGTGGCATAGATAATATAGGGGATTCCCATATACCCAACACACACTTTGACCCTCTCCCCTATTAATAACATTTTACATGTGGATGGTACATTTGTTAAAATTGATGTACAAATATTGAAACAATGTTACTAAGCATCCTAAATGGTTTACAGAATGGTTTACATTTTGGATCATACACTTTTATAGGTTTTGATGAAATTTGAAGTAACCTGTATCCATTTTGCTAGATCATGCTGAAAACATCTAATGCCCTGAAAATGCCCTATATGCCATGTATTCTTTTTTTCACTTCCCCTTCCTTGGCAATATATAGTAACCAGTAGGTTTCAATATTTGAAGTATACAATTCATAGTTACTTGCAATAATATTGACACCATGACATATTGGTCTGTTTTCTTATATTAGGCACTGCCTATGTTCTTGAGGGATTCTTGTCCCTCTATTTGAGAACATAGCAGGACTCCCCAGGATGAGAGTTTGATATTTTATTGTTTATTGTGTGGGACTCCACCTGCTGAAATAACACACTATGACAAGATGAACACTTAGATATTACATAGAAGCCTCCCTCAGGTGTGCCATGTCACATATACCGCCCCCACACATACAAAACCCTATACCAGTAACCCTTCCCTGCCATATTTGCCAAAAGAAAATTTCCAACACTGTAGTTTTAACCACAGACCTGCAAATTTCTAGAGTTCACCGGCTCCTTCCCCTGACCCTCCCCCCAGTTCCATGGATAGGCCAGCCCAACCCCCACCCTAAACCCCCTCATTGACTAGTACCACTGAACCCAGTCACATGGGTTCAGTGCTCACCACTCTCTTCTCCTTTTCTGTCTCCTGTAAACCTATATCCAGGCTATAGAACCATGAGTCTGCTCAATTTCCTTAATTTATATCAGTAAGATCCTGTAATATTTGATCTTCAGTCCCTGACTAACTTCATTCAACATAAGGTCCTCAAGATTCATCCATGGTATCCTGTGTGTTAATACTGCATTCCTTCTTACAGCTGAGTAATATTCAATTGTATGCATATATCACAGTTTGCTTATCCATTCAACTGTTGATGGACATTTGGGTTGCTGCCAACTATTGGCAATAGTGAATAATGTTGCTATGAACATTGGTGGGTGTAATTCTATTCATGTCACTGCTTTCAGGTTTTCTGGGTAAAGATCCTGCAGTAAGATTGCTGGATCATACGGCAGTTTTATAATTAGCTTCCTGAGGAAACAGGAAACTCTCCTCCACAATTGTTGCACCATTATACATCCTCACCAGCAGTGGATGTGTTCCCATTCCTCCACATCCTCTCCAACACTTGTAGTCCTCTTTCTTAATAGCTGTCAGTCTAATGGATGTAAGATAGTATCTCATTGAGGTTTTCATTTGCATTTCCCAAATAGCTAGTGATGTTGGGCATTTTTTCATGTGCTTTTTAGCCATTTGTATTTCTTCTTTGAAGAAATGTCTATTCAAATCGCTTTCCTATTTTTCAAATGGGTTGTTTGTCTTTCTATTTTCAAGAAGTAGAATTTCTTTATATATGCTGGATATAGGTCCCTAATGGATAGATGTTTCCCAAATGTTTTCTCCCATTGAGTAGAACGCCTTTTCACTTTCTTGACAAACTCTTTCAAAGCACAAAAGTTTTAATTTTGAGGAGGTCCCATTTATCTATTTTTTCTTTCATTGCACATAATTTGGGTGTAAAGTTTTTGAAACCATTTCCTTCCAGAAGATCTTGTAGATGCTTCCCTACATTCTTCCAGGAGCATGGTCTTGGCTCTTATATGTAAATCTTTGATCTATCTTCAGTTAATTTTTGTATAGGGGATGAGATGGTGAAACTCTCTCATTCTTTTGGATATGGATATCCTGTTCTCCAAGCAACATTTGTTGAAGACGCCTTTCTGTCCCAGTTGAGTGGACTTAGTGGCCTTGTTGATTATCAGTTGACCATTTATGTAAAGATCTATATCAGAATTATCAGTTCTGTTCCATTGGTCAGGAAGTCTATCATTGTGACAAAACGATACAGTTTTGTCCACTGTGGCTTTGTAGTATATTTTAGTCAGTTAATTTGCTTCCTCAAATTTCATTTTTCTTTTTCAGTATGTATTTTTCTATTCAGAGCTCCATGCACTTCCAAATAAATTTCATAGTTAGCTTTTCCAATTCAGTAAAAAACACTGCTATAATTTTTAATGGGAATGTTAAATCTGTAAGTCAGTTTGGGTAAGATAGACATCTTAATGATTAGTTGTCTTATCCATGAACAGGGATTATTCTTCCATTTATTTAGGTCTTCTTTCACTTCCTTTAGCAATGTTGTGTACCTTTCTGCATACAAGTCCTTTACATCTTTAGTTAAGTTTATTCCT
>JAQZBX010102678.1:0-11131 GCA_029593785.1 Cabassous unicinctus | reverse complement strand
GTGTATGTCCAAGAGACTAAAATCTTTGGGCTGTTCATGTGTCAGTTTGGCCCTGAAGCTCAAATGAGTTATAACACCTATGCCCCAGTTCATCAGACTCACCCAGGACAACTAACAAGAAGATGAGGATGGACAATGCCCATCCTAAGGAACTGAGAGAGTCTGCAACTGCAAGCAAGAGAGTCCCATCTATCTGTCCCATGGAATTGAATCCTCTTCTCAATTAGAAGTGGAGTGGGCATCACTATCCCAGAATCCTCAGGATTGGGGAATGAACTATGGACTAAAATAGACTTATTAGAGTCTACTATACATTTTTTGTGATTCTAGCAATGGAAATAATTATATCTTTGCTGTGGAGGCACTGGCCACTGGAGGTTCTGAGGGCAGAGAGAGGGAAAAACAGGTTAAATATGGAGTCATATTTTGGATTTGAGAATTGTCCTGAATGACATTACAGTGACAGATACAAGCCATAACCTACAAAAATGTGCAGGAGATAGTGTAATTCATGCTTAGTGGCATTGCTCCAAAATGTTTTCATCATTTGTAATGAATATACCACACTAATGAGAGATGTTATTGTGGGAAAAGCTGGGAAGTGTAGGGAATGGTATGTATGGGAATCCTGTATATTTTTATGTAACATTTATGTAATCTAAATATCATTTTTTAAAAATAAAATAATAAATTTTAAAAAAAGAAAATGTACAACTAGCATTGTATTCAACAGTGAAAAACTGAAAGCTTTCCCCTTGAGTTCAGCAACAGGACAAGGATGTCCACTGTGAACATTGTTATTCAGTATTGTTATATAGTTCTAGCTAGAGCAATTAGGCTAGATAAAGAAATAAAAGGAACCCAAATAGGAAAGTAACATGTAAAACTTTCACTATTTGCTGATGATTTGAACCTATCCTTAGAATCTCTTGAAAAATCCACAACAAAGCTCCAAGATCAAATAGAGTAGTTCAGTAAAGTGGCTGGATACAAGATTAATATGCATAAATCAATAGCATTTCAATGCACTACTGATGTGGGATCTGAGGAGGAGATCAGGAAAAATATCCATTTATAATAGCAACAAAAACTATAAAATATTTAGGAATAAACTTAAACAAGGACATGAAAGACCTGTTTTCAGAAAACTACAAAACATTGCTAAAAGAAACTGAAAAAGATTTAAATAAATGGAGGAACATTCTTTGCTCATGCATTGGAATACTAAAATATCATTAAGATGCCAATTCTACACAAACTGATTTACAGATTCAATGCAATCCCAATAACAATCACAACAGCGTTTTTTGCAGAAATGTAAAAGCCAATTTTCAAATTTATTTGGAAGGTAAGCTGCTCCAAATAACAAAAAAGATCTTTAAAAAAAGAATGAAGCTGGAGGATTACTTCTGGACTTTAAAGCATATTACTTAGGTACATGGTATAAACAGCATGGTACTGGGATAAAGACAGATACATGGATCAATTGAACCATCTTGAGAACTCAGAAACAGACCCTCACATCTACAATCAAGTGATTTTTGACATGGTGGTCAAGCCCTCACACCTGGACTAGAACAGTCTACTCAAATGATGCTGGGAGAACAGGCTATCCATAGCCAAAAGAAAATTAACAAAAATTAACTCAAAATGGATCAAAGTTCTAAATATAAAACCAAGAAAATTTCTGATAACTCTTTAATACCCATGATATATAAGGAGATCACAGAATTCAACAGTAAAAAGACAAACTATCCAATTAAAAAATGGGCTAAAGATTGAAAAAACAATTGTCCAAAGAAGAAATACAAATGGCCAAGAAAAACATGAAAAAATGTTCAACATCACTAGTGATTAGGGAAATGCAAATTAAATCTATAATGAGATATCATTTCACACATATTAGACTGACTGCTTTTAAAAAGTAGGAAAACTGTAAATGTTGGAGAGGATGTAGAGAGATCAGAACACTTATTATTCACTGTTGGTGTGAATGTAGAATAGTACAGTCACTGTGGAGGACTGTTTGGCAGTTCCTAAGGAAGTTGAATATAGACTTGTCATGTGATCCAGCAACACCATTACTAGGTATATACCCAGAAGCACTAAGAGCATGGAAAAGAACAGACATCTACTCACTTATGTTCATAGCAGCATTATTCATAATTGCCAAAAGCTGGAAACAGCCCAGGTATCCATCACCTGAGGAATGGATAAAGAAATCTTGATGTATACAGATGATGGAATATTATGCAGCCATAAGAAGAAATGATGTCATGAAGCATATGAAAACATGGATGAACCTGGAGGATATTATGTTGAGTGAAGCAAGCAAGATACAAAAGGACAATACTGTATGATTGCTCTATTTTGAAATAAATATATTGTGTCAATTCATGGAGTTAATAAATAGAATATAGTTTACTAGAAAATAGCATGATGGTAGAGAATGAAAACCTGAGGACTAATCTCTGCAGAATTGGTATAATGGTTGTTGTAAATCTTTGGAAATGAATAAAAATGGTGAAAGCATATCATTGTGTTTGCAACTAGCAGAGCTATTATATGGATATGACAGTAGTTGAAAGGAAAAGTCTAAGGTCATGTATATTACTAGAAGAAAAGCTAAAAACTGTAATATAGGACTATATGAGATAGTAAAACATGAATATGGGTGATATTGGTTCACTGAGTAATGGATGTGTTATAAATATGACATATTTATTTAAAATACCAAAATAAACCACATTTATTTTAAAATTCTGATTTTCACCTGAAACACAAGTTTTATCACTATCAATGAATTTTCATTTTTTATTATTAACAATTTGCATTAATGTATTGTCCACATATACTATTTCTTTATTTACTGTCCATCTTGATGACCTGTCCCCGACTTGCTTATTCCTTCAGTTTATATCCAGGTAGAGAAATGAAAAAGCACCTATCACAGTATAGGCTGGAGCTCTTTTTCAGGGTTTAGCTCTTCTACCACGAATGTGGCAAAATGTTGAGCTTTTCTCAGTCTTTTCTGAGCCTGTGTCTTTCCCATGGCATGGGATGCTGGCTTGTAATTATTTCATATCAGTGAGATCATACAATATCTTTCTTTTATGACTGTCTTATTTCACACAATATTATTTATGCAGGGTTCATCCACGTTGTTGCATATATCAGAACTTCACCCCACTGTACAGAAGAATAAAGTTCCATTTTGTGTTTATATAAAGTTGTATTTGTCCATTCATTTGTTGATGGATATTTGGGTTGGATCCATATTTTGGCATTTGTGAATAATATTGCCATGAACATTGGTGTGAAAATAACTGTTTGAGACCCTGTGTTTTAGTTTACCAAGGCTTGCCAATGCAAAATTACCAGAAATGGCTTGGCTTTTATAAAGAGAATTTTTTAGGGGAAAATCTTACAGTTCTCAGGCCATGAAATGCCCAAATCAAAGCATCACCTGAGATGCTTTCTCACCAAAGTCAGCTACTGGTGATCTGGGCATCCTGCCACTTGGCAAGGGAGGATTGTGGCCAAACTCTGTCAGAATCCCTACTTCCCTTCCAGGATCACCATCTCCCAGAGCTCAACTGTGGACACTTAGTCATATGGCTCATCTCTTCCAGGGCCTGGATATTTAAGCTTCTCTGCTGATTCCAATCTCTGTCCTCTCTTTCTCTCAGCCTCTCCAGATTTAACCCTTTCTTTCACATGTCAGGGTCAAATGGTGACTCTCTTTCTCTGTGTCTTTTCTTTTTCTCCATGTTTTCATTTTATATAAGATCCATCAAGAGGGTAGAAACCAAGCCTGGGTCATGCCTCAGTCCAATCAAAAGCCTTAAAGCAATCTACTCAGTAGATCTAATCAAGGTCCCTTAATTGAATTTAATGCAATCAAAGCACCCCACACAAAAAGGGATGGAATAGTGCAACATAATCTTTTCTGGGATTCACAAAATCAAGACCATCACACCTGCTTTCAACTCTTTTGGGTATATACCTAGAAGTGAGACTACCAGGTCATCTAGTCAATCTATCATTAAACTTCTGAGGAACTGCCAGTGTTCTACATCAGCTGAACCATTTTACATTCCCAGCAGGCAAAGGATGAGTGTCTCAATTTGTCTACATCCTATGCAACACTTGTAATTTCCTTTTGCTTATTATTTTAATAGTAGCCGTTCTAGAAGGTATTAAATTGTACCTCATGATGTTTTTTACTTGCATTTCCTAAATAGCTAATGATGTTGATCAACATTTCATGTGCTTTTGGCCATTTGTAAATCTTCTTTGGAGACATGTCTATTCCAGTTTTTTGCCCATTTTTTAAATTGTCTTTTTATTATTGAGATGAAGGATTTCCTTATATATTGTGGATATTTAACTCATATTGGATGTGTGGCTTCCAAATGTTTCTCCTATTGAGTAGATGGTCTTTTCATTGTCATGATAAAATGTTTTGATGTACAAAAGTTTTTAATTTTTATTCTGATTTAACTATTTTTTCCTCTTGTTACTTGTTCATTGAGTGGAAATTTTAAGAGAACATTGCCTAACACAAGGTCCTGAAGATGTTGACCTATGTTTTCTTCTAGGAGTTTGATAATTCCAGCTCTTATATTAAGGTCTTTGATCCATTTTAAGTTGATTTTTTTATATGGTGTGAGATCCAGGTCCCTATTTGTGTTCTGCATAAGGAGATCCAATTTTCCCTTATGCATTTGTTGAAGAGACTCTTCTTTTCCAATTGAGTACAGTCAGTACCCTTGTCAAACATCAGTTGGCCATAAACATGACAGTTGATTTTTTAACTTTCAATTTTATTTCAATAGTCTATGTGGTAGCTTGAGATTGCATGTATGCCAGAGAATCTTATTCTTAAGGCTATTCCATTCCTGTGGGTGTGAACTTGTTGTGGGTGGGACCTTTTGATTAGGTTACTTAAAGTGTAGCCCAGGGAGGGTCTCAAACCTATTACTGGAAACATTTATAAATGGGATGAATACAGAGAAAGAGACAAGGAGAAAGACACTTAATCCCTAAACTGAAAGCAAGAAAGCCCAGAAGAGAAGAGAGACCAGTAGACACTGCCATGTACCATGTTATGTGCCTTGCCATATGACAAAGGATTCCAGGATCACTGGCAGCCAGTATTCAGGGACAATGACCTGATGAGAGGTCTTAATTTGGTCATATTCAAGACCTCAGAACTGTGAGCTTGTAAATTAATAAATCACCATTTTAAACAATGTACATTTCTGTAATATTGTTTTTGTTACCCCTGTGGACTAAAGCAGTCTGTATGCCCATTCTTGTATGAATACTATGCTTTTTTGATTATTATGAATTTGTAATAAATTTTTAGATTGGACAGTGTGTTTCCTCCAACTTCATTCTTCCTTTTCAAGATGGCTTTGCCTATTAGGAGTGGCTTAATATTGTATATAATTAAACAATTGGTTTTCCATTTCTGCAAACAAGGCTGTGTTTAATCTGTAAGTCTCCTTGAGTAGCATTGTCATCTTAAGAATATTTAGTTTCTTTTCCCTTCCCATGAATATGTAAATCCTTCCATTCTTTTAGGTTTTCTTTGATTACTTTTATCAATATATCATTGTTTTCTGTAAACAAGTCCTTTACATCTTTAGTTAGATTAATTTCTAGGTATTTGATTATTTGAGTTGTTACTGTAAATGGAATTTTTTCTTGATTTATTTTTCAGGTTGTTAATTGCTAATGCATAAGAAACTACTTGCATGTTGCTTTTGTACCATGCCACTTGGCTGAATTTGTGGATTAGCTCTACGAGCTTCGTTGTGGATTTTTCATGATTTTCTGTATATAGGATCATATGATCTGCAAATAGGGAAGTTTTTATTTTTTCTTTTCCAATTTGGATGTCTTTTATTTCTTTCACTTGCCTAATTGCTGCAGCTAGAACTTCCAGTATAATGGTGTGTGACAGTGGAGACCGTGGGCATCCTTTCATTTTTCTGATTTTAGATGGAAAGCTTACATTCTATTACCATTGAGCATGATGTTAGTTGTGATATTTTCAAGTATTCCCTTTACCCTGTTGAGTTAATTTCCTTCTATTCCTAATTTTCTATGTGTTTTTTATCAAGAAGTGGTCTTGGGGCCTTGGATATTGTCAAATGCTTTTTCTGTATCAATTGAGAGGAAAATGTGCTTTACAATCCTTTGCTCAGTAAATTGTGTTTTATTAAATTCATTGATTTTATTATGTAAAACCACACTTGTATATATGGTATAAAGCCCATTTGATCATGGTATATAATTCTTTTGAAGTGCTCTTATGTTGAGTTTGCAAGTATATTTCTGAGGTTTTTGCATATGTATTTATAAGGGATAATAGTCTGTCTTTTTTTTTTCTTTGTAATCTTCATTTGGCTTTGGTTGGAGGGTGATGGCCTCATAAAATGAGTTATGTAGTGTTCCATTCTTTTTAAATTTTTTGAAGACCTTGAGAAAGATAGGTTTTAAAGTCTCAGATTTGAGCTACTTCTTCCTTTTTAATGTTAAGTATGTAGAACTATAAATTTACCCCTCATCTCTGCTTTTGCTGTACCCTTATTTTTTGTATGTTGTGTTTTCATTTTCATTTGCCTGGAAAATTTTCTGAATTCTCCTTTTGATTTCTTCTTTGATCCATAGGTTGTTTGAGAGTACATTGTCATTTTCCACATATTTGTAAATTTCCAATTTTGCTCTATTATTGATTTGTTTCTTCATTCCATTGTGGTTAGAGAAGATATATTGTATGATTTCAGTATTTTTGAATTTATTGAGAAATGTTGTGTGACCTACTGTATAGTGTATCCTTGAGAATGATTCTTGAGCCCTAGAGAAGAATGTGTATCCTGCTCCTTTTGGGTGAAGTGTTTTATATAGGTCTGTTAGGTCTAGCTGATTTAGATTGTTGTTCAAGTCATCTTTTTTCTAATTGATCTTTTGTCTAGATGTTCTATCCATTATTGAAAGTGGAGTATTGAAATCTATTTTAATGTAGAACCATCTTTTTCTCCCTTCAAATCTGTCAATATTTCCTTCATATATGTTGAGGCTCTTTTTTTAAGTGCATATATATTGCTACTTCTTCTCTTCTGTCAAGGTGAATATTAAATCCCCATTTTTCTCAAACTCTTTAAATTTGCAAACACACATAATTCAAATTTGCAAAGAAAGAGGCACATTGTTTAATTTGTGTCCAAAAAACAATTTTATTTTCAATTTCAACTGAAGTAAACATGTATCTTTCAAACTGTGGGTTAACAATATAAAAAACAGTGGACCTATATCTTTATATAGCAAAGAGAAAAAAGTCAACATAGAATTATATATCCAATAAAAATAACTGTCAAAAATAAAGATAATATTGACTTTTTAAAAAAGATTTTTTATTTATTTACTTTTATCCATTTTTACCCCCCCCTCCCCATGCCCCCCATTTTTGCTGTTTTTCTTTCCATTCACTGGGCAATTCTCTGTGTCCATTTCCTGCCATCTCTTCTCATCCTTCTCCTACTATCTTCACTGGGATTCAATCCTGGGTACCTCCAATGTGGGAGAGAGGCATCCTACCACCTGCATGACCTTAGTTCCTGGTTTTTTGGTTTGTCTCATCTTGGCTCTCCCTTGTTTCACTCTCCTGTTATATCACCATTTTGCTGTATGGCTTGGCAGGACCTGATGGCACATCCACATGTGAGGCCTGATGGTGCACCCACATGCAGGACCTGGATGGCTCACCCACTTACAGGGCCTATTGGTGCACCTGCATGTGGGGCTTGGGTGCCTCACCCACTTGTGGGGCCTGGCTGCACTCTGATGCACAGGGCCTGAGGGTGCACCCACACATTGGGCCCGGTAGCACACCTGCTTGCAGGGCCTGTTGGTGCACCCACATGTGGGGCCTGGAGGCTCACCCAATTGTGGGGTCTGATAGCACACCTGCTCATGGGGCTGGTGGCCTGTGTGCCTTCTTTGTTTTTCTTTCTTTTTTTCCTGGGAGGTTCTGGGGATCAGACCCAAGTCCCTCCATATGGGAGATGGATGCCCAACCATTTGAGTCATATCTGCCCCCCAACATTGACTTCTACAGACATTCAAATTGATCAAATTCACCACTAGAAGACTCACAGTACAAGAATTTAAAAGGAAGTTCTTTAAGAGAAGGATAAATTATGAGGTTTGAAAATATGGATCTACACAAAGAAATTCAGTGCATACTAAAAGGTAAATATATAGATAAATACATAATATCTTCTATTATTAAAAATTACTTAGAAGATAATTGCCTTCATTAAAAAAATAAAAACAATATTTTGAGAATCTTATAGCATATATATATGTCAAATGTATGACAAAAATAGTACAAATGCCATGGAGGTATATCTGGAAGTCTATTATTTTATTATTTTTATACTACTTGTGAAATGGTATAAAATCAAATGAAAGTAGAGTTTTATGAGTTAAACATGTGTACAATGTATTCTAAAGCAAAAACCAATATCAGAAAACAAAGAAACAAAACTAACAAGGAAATGAAGAAAATAAAATATGCTTAATTAATCCAAATGATAGGCAAAATTATTTAAAAAATAAAGGCATAATGAGGTAACAATTAAAAATAGTATTATGATATAATTAAACCTAAACATATCAGTAATTGTAATTAATATAAATTGTATAAATAAGACATAAAAAGTATAGAGTCTCTGAAAGAATTCAAAAACAAGACTTCATTGTACGTAGCCTTCAAAAATGTATTTTTAATTCAAACAAATATTTTAAAATAAATAAAGTTATAAAATGCTGACATTAATTGAAATAAAGTCAGAATAAATTATTAAATTAGTGTCAGACAAAGTTGCTTTTAGAGATAAATATTAACAGGTATAATGAAGGTCATTTTAAAATTATATTGGGGTAATAAATAAATCCTAAACATATCTGCATAAAATAATAGAACTACAAACAAATGATATGAAACTGGTAAAACTGCCAGAAGAAGTACAAATACAAACATTTAGAATTGGAGTTTTTTTTTATACCTATCCACATTGACACCTGAGAACAAAGACAAGACATTGTTTCATTTTTTGGACTTCATATAAAAAATCCTTATGGCTGTTTGGTCTAATTAACAAAGTTCAATGTGCATAGAGGTTTTAATTCTTGCAAACTTCTAACATTAAACCTAAAATTTCTCAGCATAGCAATGATTTTCATTTTATAAATACTAATATTTGCATTGAGTAAAAAAATAATTATTTAAATTTATACTGCCACATTATAAAATAGGTACATTATCATTTATCTCTTTCATTAACCGTAGTTTCTCAGAATCTTCTTTTTTCCTCAGCTTTCAGTTAATTCAGGTCACTGAGTTTGGTAATGAAAAAAAGTTTAATTTTGAATCATATTTTAAGCCATGTTATCAAAATGGGAATGGCTTCTAACAATTATCCTATCTTTTTCCTGAATAAAGCTTTCTACTTATAACTCTCTTTACAGCCTCCTTTATCTGCTTGTTTCTAAGACTATAGATTATAGGATTCAAGAAAGGAGGGACTATAGAATAGAGCACAGAAGTGACCATGTCCTGAATTGTGGGTGAGTTGGAGTTTGGCTTCAAATACATAGCAGCAATTGAGCTGTCAAAGACGGTCACCACGAGGATGTGAGGGACACAGGTGGAAAAGGCCTTTCCTTGCTCTCCCCTAGTCATAACTTGAACACAGTAGAAAATATGTGAATATAATTTGATAATGAAGGCAAAGTGGCCACCACTCAAAATCACCACGGAGAAAAAGATTAAAATTTCATTGCTGAAGGTGTCAGAGGAGGAGAGCTTCAAAAGAGGGAGCATGTCACAGAAGAACAGATGGACCATGATGGACTGACAGAAAGACAGCCAGAATGTGTTGCCAGTGTGGAATGCAGAGTAAATCATACCAGTAAGTAATGAGGCCAGAGTCATCTGGACACAGACGTGAGGGCTCATGACCACAGGGTAGTGGAGGGACTGGCAGACGACCACATACCAGTCATGGGCCATGATGGTAAGAAACAGCAATACTACATAACCAAACAAAAAATACAAGGAAGATCTGAGCTGCACATCCAGTCATAGAGATCACCCTGCTGTCATCAAGGAAGATGACACATGCTTTGGGTATTGTAACAGAAATGTAGCACATGTCCAAGACAGAGAAATTCCTAAAAAAGAAATACATTGGGGTGTGAAGACTCTGTTCAAGCATGGTTACTGTAAAAATGAAAAGCTTTCCCCAAATTGTTGTCAAGTACATCAGTAGAAATAGCATGGAATGTAAGACTCTGAACTCCCAGACAACAGAAAATCTTGTAAGCAAGAATTTAGCCACTCAGGTAGAATTGGGCATCTTAGGAAAATTGGCCTTGGTCTTGGAAAGACACACAAATAATCCCTAAAAATAAAAATTAAAAATTAAAAAACATGAAGAATCAACATGGAGAATAAATTAGCCTAAATACATTCATCATCTTACATTGGTCCAATTTTAGTCTCTCTAGCTTGTTTTTGGTTAGTAGAATATAACATAATGTTTCCTCATGCTCTTTAGAATCCCTGCTTGTGAATCTTATTTCAATGGTGGGGGTAGCAGTGAAATGTAATCTTTAAGAGCTGTGCCTATGTTTGCACATATATTTCTTCACTTAATAATTATAAAATGAATCTATTAGAAGTTGAAGCATTTCCTGGAAGAATAAAATATTTCATATAATTAACTTCTATGCATCCTTGGGTCATTAGGAATATTCCCAGAATGTTAATAATTATGATTGTATGATGACAAAACAGAATCTGAGTAGAGATAGGAGAGAAAGGAGAGTATTATTTATTCAGAGCCTCTCAAAATTTTAAAATTAATTATAATTCATCCCCTGACCACCAGATAGAAAATTGTTTAATCTTTACTTTACCACCTATGACTTTTGATACTGATTTCATTTGAAAAGAAATAACTTTTGGGTATTTTAAGTTGTCTTTTTGACATATCATGTTAGGTACTATATATCTGGAAGCTCTGATAATAGATGAATATAAATTTAGCATTGT
>JAQZBX010102677.1:0-11131 GCA_029593785.1 Cabassous unicinctus | reverse complement strand
TCTTGTAATTGAAACTTAGCCTACTGTTATGGGGTGCCTAAGGGTTGCCACCTGAGAGCCTCCTTGTTGCTCAAATGTGGCCTCTCTCTAAGCCAAACTCAGCATATGAATGCATTACCTTCCCCCCAACGTGGGACATGACTCCTGGGGATGAGCCTCCCTAGCAACGAGGGATTAATACCAAGTGCCAACTGGCAACGCAATTGGAAAAAGACCTTGAATGAAAGGGGGAAAAGGTAAAGAGAAATGAGTTCATGTGGCTAAGAGACTTCAAAGAGAGTCGGGAGGTCATCCCAGAGGTAATGCTTACGCACACCTCGGTAGGATCTCATAGAACACCAAAGTGGATATCACCCCACACAGAGGGGCTCCTGAGGGCTCTGGAGACACCCAGGTCCTATATAAATGGGGATAGCCCCAGAGATTGATGCCTTATTAGTGGGCTCTTCTTTGGAATCTGTGCCCCTGAGAGTGACAGAGTTGGACTCAAATAAGTCCTCCCTGCACATGGTCCATCAGTCCCTTTTATTCAAACCTATATGTGATACTGGAGTTTTTAGGTGTACTTCCAGAGACTGGAGCCTCTGGCCTACCTATGTGCCAGCTGTGCCTGGAATCTCGGAGCTGCATCTCCTACCCTACAGCTCAATGGACTCATCCAAGTCACCTGGCGAGGAGACGACTATGGGCAACGGCCATCCCAGGGAATGGAGAGGGCCTGCAGCTGCAGGCAGGATAATCCCATCCACCGTATCCGTGGGAGATAAGCCCTCTCTCACTTGGAGGTGGAGTGGACATCACCATCCCAAACTCCTCAGGATTGGGGGAGGAGCTATGGACTAGAGTGGACTTGGTGGTGTTCTGTTGTAGACATTTTGTGATTCAAGCAATGGAAGAAATTTTAACAGTGAGGTGGAGCCGGTGGCCACTGGACGTTTTCGGGGCAGGGAGGGGAGGGGCAGTTGAAATACAGGGGCTTTTTCGGAACTTGGGGGTTGTCCTGAGTGGCGTTGCGGCAATAGATGTAGGCCATTTTGCATCAGCATATACCACGCAGAACTGTGTGGGAGAGAGTGTGGTCTATGATGTGAAATGTGGTTTGTGCTTGGTGGCAAGGCCCCAGGATGTGTATATCCATTGAGGGTGATGTGCCACACTGATGAAGGATGTTGGTGTGGGATGTTGTGGGAGGTGTGGGAGGTGGGGAACATGGGAATCCCTGTAATTTCTGAGTAATAATTAGGTAATCTAAGCACCTTTAAAAAAACATGTATATATATATAAAAAATAACAAACAAACAAACAAAAAGGTTCTGTGATGAAGTTAGTTAAAACTTTGTATAAAAGCATAGGTCCAAAATTCTTTCTAAATAGTGGTTATTTTTGGGGGGAAAGAAAGAGGGTTGGGATTGGGATGGAGCACATTATAGGGGCTTCTGGAGTAGCTGGGAAAGATCCATTGACTTGAGAGGTATTTGCCTTATAATTTATTAAGTCATACGTTTGCTTTGTGTGGTTTTCTGTATCTGCTTTTTATTTTACAATAAAAATATTTTTAAAATATATATATCAAGAATAATCAGATATATGTCTTCTGTGGCTAAAGCCGTTTGTCCTGAAGCCAGTCAGAAGTTGCTAGAGGAAGCTGCAGGTGCAAGACTAATGAGTCATCTCACTCCACTCAATGTAGAATGGTGAAGATATGGAGGAGTAAGGGATTAAAAAGAATAAAGTGCAAAACTAGCTGAATTTGATATGGGAAAAGAAGTTACATAAGCTTAAAAAAAAAAAAAAAAGTGTGTCTCATTTTCTTCTGCTCATACTTTAAAAAAAAGGGTTTATGGCATCTACTCTCCCCTGACTCTCCTCCTACCAGCCCCTGTTCCCAAAGCCCCAAACTCACAAATCCCACTGTCTCTGAATACCTCCAGATGACTAAGCCCCCAAAATTCAATGTGTCCCAAAGCAGAATCCACTGCCTTTCCCAAAAAAACCTATGCATCTTCTGTCTCCCTTTCTTGGCAAACTGTGTACCCCATTACCTTGACCCAAGTTCCTATAAGTCTCCTCCTTGACCGCTCTCTCCCTCACTCCCCCACCTTCTTAACGCCCCCTCTTCCACCACGGCCTTTTCAGCCAGGCTCCTGTTGCTTTATTTCGGACCCTCACCGTCTCCCGTCAGCCTGCCTCTGCTCTTGTCCCCTGTCCCATGCCCCACACACTCGTGTTACAGTGATCTTTCCAAGAAATCCTTCCAACCACGTAGCTCCTCCGCTCACCGCCATTTACAAAATGGAAGATCCTCCCCCATCTGCGTCCTGCCCATTCCTCCACCCTCTCTCTCACTGCACCTACCGCCCCCATGCTTCCAGCCCCCACTTCTCCAGCTGGACGGAGTTTCTACAGTTCTTCAAACTTGCCTGGACTATTCATTCAGGCCTCTGTGCTTTTGTCCCTGATCTTCTCTCTTCTTGGAAGGTCCTCTGGCTCTCTGTGCACCTCAGCTAGATGTGCTTTCAAGGGTTCCCTTCTCCACAAGTCTTTCCCCATACACCCACCCAGTTAAGGAGGGCCTGATGACTCCCTCTATTTCTCGCCCACTGTTTATACATTATCTTACTTCAGTTGTAGCCCTTAGAACACTTTATTTCTCTCATTTGGTTTACCAATTTCTGTCTAATGGGAAATTCCTTAGAGGCAAGAACACAGTTTATTCATCCTAGTGTTTCAAGCATTTACCACAATGCTGGCACAGAGATAGTGCTCAGAAAAAAAAAAGGGGGGGGGGGGAAGGCTGTTGAAGGAATAAACTCTTAGCTCCATATCAAAGCCTGAGATAGCTGAGCTGGCCAGGTGATTGTGACTGATCTCTAACAGTCAGCCACTAAAGCAATTCCCCCGAGGTTCCATGTCCCTCCTAGCCCCTCCATTTACCCCCTTCCATCAGTAGGAAAAGAGAACATCATGTTCTGGCTTTTAAACTGCTAAGAGAGGGAACTTTCAGAAAAAAATTTTATAACATTTTATTATCCTCTTAAAGATGACAGAAAACCTTCCTCTCCCACCGGCATGTACAATCAGAAGCCACTGAGAGTACATGATTTCAATCCAGCAGTCCCTTTAACCCCTTCACAAATTTTTATGTCAACTTTTTTATCGAAGTTTAATATACATGTAGGAGAGTGCACAAATCTTAAGGTTACAGCTCAATAAAAATGTTCACAAAGTGAACACACATGGAACCACTTCAATAAAGAGAATATTATCAGCACCCAAAAAGCTCCCCTTTGGTCCCTTTGCAGTCACTAACCCCCAAAAGTAGACCAAAATATTTCCAACATTGCTTTGACGAAAACTATTTTGTGATGTTCATGTTTTACTACTTCATGGGGAAAAAAACTTCAGCTTTTAATTATAAAAGAAAGTAACATAAGCTCATGGTAAAATGTTAAAAACTAAACAGCAGTGTGAAAGTAGAGAAAGTGGAAGCTTCTCCATGTATCCTCAAGCCACATACACACACACACAATCACAGCATTCCCCAGGTTAAACACTATTATACAAGTTGGTGCATGTATCAGTTAAGACTATATAACTAATAAGAGTATTTATTAAATTTCTGAGCAGATGAATATATGGGTTGTTTCTAACGTTTGGTATTACAAACAATGCCACATTGGCCACTTCATTTTGAACGTCTTAAATAGAAAATGTGAAGAGATTCTGGAAGTCCAGAGGTAGGGCAGGCTTTGGGATTTAATTCAGCCACTTGACTACATCACCAGTGACTCAGTGTCTATCTCCCTGCTCTGTCTTTCAGGATACCAGCTCCATCCTAAGGCTGGCTCACCTCATGAGTGCAAACTAGCTACAAACAGGGGCTACTTATTTCATCAGAAAGACCAGAATAGGGAGGGAAAGGAAGGAGGGAAGAGAGAGAGAAAGCCATAACCAAGGAGCAAAAGTCCTAGGCTTTGCTCTGATTGGGCCAAATTCAGTCATGTGCCTACTTATGAACGAATCATTGAGGCCAGAGGAATGCCCAGAACTGACTGGGTCAATCCCCAATCCTAAATCAATCTCCATTGCAGAACAGATGACATTATTCTAATTGGCTCCATTGATAGGGCCAACCTCTGGAGCTGGGGATGGGGTTAGTTCCACCCAAGGCAAATAAATAAATGGCTGATATACAATGAGGTATGGGTTAAATGGATGCAAGGAAGGCAATCATATTATTCACTACAATGATTATCCTTTGAGACTATTTTTTTCTAAACATACACCCATATATATATATATGAACACATCTACAGGTATGCCTCGGAGATATTGCAGATTCAGTACCACCACAATAAAGGAAGTTCACAAATTTTTTGGTTTCCCAGAGCATATAAAATTACATTAATGCTATACTCTAGTCTATTAGTGTGCAATAGCATTATGTCTAAAAAAAAAAAAAAACAATGTACATACCTTAATTTAAAAATACTTTATTGCTAAAAAGTGCTAACCATCATCTGAGACTTTAGCGAGTTGTAATACAGATATACCTGTATTTAATGGCTCATGCTATTCTGCAACTCATGTCCTCTGCTTGACAACATATTCTAAACATTTAGAGTTACATCAGTTTTGTAAAGCTGCAAGGTGTTCTATCACATGAGTAGACCACAATTTAGCCATTTCCCCAATTAAGGAGTGTTTAGATTTGTTTTGAAATTTTCCCTTTACAAAAATACGACTTTGGCTATTTCATTCCGAACAAGATTTTAAGCAGAAAATGTAAAGTGATCTTTGAAAGAGGTATTTTTGAGCAGTTTCATTGCACCTAAAGTTCATGAACACAAGAGGATAAATGTTCTTTAAAAGTCAGGTAAGTACATATCTCTCCAGTTCTACCCAAAGGACAACTTCCTTTTCTTTTATCATTTCATTTATTTGGATATGAGCTATACTTCCTCTGTCAAGGGGGTAAATATTTTATTGTTGCTCTAGATTGAGAGGGAACAAAACTCAGATTGGGAGCTGTGAAAATGTTATATGGCAACAGAGAAACCTGAAATTGATGGAATCAGAGGACAGAAATGAAGCCCAGCCCAGGCTGTGCCGTTGTCTTCATGCAGGAATTCATTCAAGCATAGCCAGGCCCTTAGCTAGGAAGTCATGAGGAAGCAATTTGGAGTTTAATACAAATGTTTTATACAGAGAGTTTTCCATGAACCAACTTCCCACTTATAAAAGCATTCAACTATGAACAATTCTTTATTTTCTCTCCTCTATACTATTGCTTCTCATTTTTATAATAACTTTTGTCCTTTTTACTCCTCTCCCTGAAGGAGAGTCAATGCCCTGCCTAAACTAGGTGTTCCAGTGTCCTGTCTTCCTTCCTGTGGACCAGTTCTTCCTGAAGTCTAATCTAAAACCCCCTTGTTATAGTTTAGGCCTACGTTCGCTCACCCTGCCCTTGGCGGAAACATTCTCTTTCTTGTGGGCACCAGGGCACATCTGTCTTCCACTCTTTCCTTTTACTCTCCCTTTCCAGCTCTGAGATGACCTGAGAATATAATAGGTAACTCTGGATTGGGCCAAAATTGAGCCTCCTAGACCTTCCATTGCTATTTGGGTGGCTCCTGGGTGTCGGCGTCTACTGCCCTATGTTCTCTTGGACTACTTCTTCTTCCCCTCCCCCTTCTTCTCCTTCCCCTCCTCCTCCTTTTTCTTCTTCACTATGCCCCAGGCTTCTGAATGATGTGGGGATTAAAATCAAGAGCATCACTGAACTTCACCTTCTCTCCAACCTGTTTCCCTAAAACTCCCTGCCCCCACCCTTTGTGTTCCCAATTGCTTCCTTAGTGAGTGAAGAACTTAATCCCAAAAGCCCTGATACAAACCTCCGGATCCCATTTCCCCAGTTTCACCGTTTGGGAAAGATATAGAGGAGTAGGGTGGTGAAGTGAGGGCCCCCATAGCCTGGGGTACCAAAATGGGGCCTTGGTGCAGAGGAAAGGACCTTGGTCTCTCTGGGAAAGCAGACCCAGCAGCCTCAAAATCCTCTCCTTGTGAATAGTCACTGTTTAATTGTTTGCCCTCTGGCAGGAACAAGTTCTCCAGGTCGCCTCTCACTGGGTTCTGGATGTTCATCCACTTTCTCTTTCTGGCCTGCTGCAGCAGGGCCTCTGTCTTGCATATCTTGTGGTTGTCAGCTTCCTCCATCCTCTCCTGCAACAGGGGCCGCGGCTAACACATGTTCTTGAAACTCAGCTACAGAGCCTCAAGATGGCTGGTGATCATCTGGCTGAACACCTTCCCAAACAGAACAGAGCCTCCAGGGTGAGCCCCTCACCAGCCTGGGTGTAACCCATCAGTCAGGGATCCAGAGATTCAGATTCACTAGTACTGAAATGGGGCTGGTGGGTCTACACTGTTAACAAACACTCCCAGGTTATTCTAAAGGAAATTGCTATGCTCTAAGTCTACCACTGAAGATATCTTCTTCTGTTTCCAGAGCTTGGCAAATTACTCCAGTTCTTTTTGTAGAGCTTTGATGTCCTGGGACACCTCATGGGTGGGCTTTGCTCCAGTTTCTCCTCTTCCAGCTTCACAGCACCAAGGGGCACAATGTGGGGCTCAGGGGAGGTCTCCTTGGAGTTGTTCTCAACCCCAGCCCCTGCCTCACCCTCAGGCTGAGGGGTCTCCAGGCCACCTTGGGGCACCAGTCCCACTCCAACCTGAAGGTCACAGGAGGCCATCCTCCCACAGATTTCTTATGGGTGGGGGTGATGGGTATGGGGGAATCCCGTGTACCTCAGCACCTGACCCAACCCCTGGCCTGATTCCTGACCCACTTGGAGGGTCTTGGAAGCTCAGCCAGTTCCAAGGGTCAACCTACCCTGGCTCTGACCCTCCTGGCCCATAGTTTCCACCATCTGGCATGGCAACAAGGCAAAGTCCAAAGCCAGGTGTCCCCCATGGAGAAGGAAGACCAGGGGTCTGGTAGAATGGGGGCTCTCTGAGGGACTCCTCAACACCTCCCTTTCCTCTCCAGGACTTCTGATGGCAGGACCCTCCAGCTCTGCTCCCCTGGGTCTGCCCACCTGCCGGCTTACAGACTGATTGGTGTGCCATACTTTGCCTGCAGAACCATGGTTTTCAAATCTTGTGGAGCTTAAGGATCATTGCTGTGTGAATGCAGATTCCCAGTCCAGGGCTCCAGAGATTCAGATTCACTAGTTCTGCAGTGGGGCTGGTGAGTCTACACTGTTAACAAACACTCCCACATTATTCCAAAGGAAATTACTACACTCTAAGACTACCACTGAAGATATTTCCTCTTTCCCATCCAACCCAGTGGTTCTCTATCTTGACGGCACATTACAATCATTTAGGGAGTTTCTAAAAAACCCCATGTTGAGGTCTCACCCTAGATAGTCTGAGTTAATTAATCTGGGATAGAGCCTGGACACAAATATTTTCAAAAAATTATCTAAGACTAAGTGAATTCTATGTGCAAAGAGAACATAACTGGTCCAGCCCCACTGCCATTTTCCTAAAGTCAGACAATCATCGTTTCTCACTTGGATTCAGCAAGAGCCTCCTAATGTTCACTCTGCTTCCACTTTTACTGCTCTCCCCACCTCATTCGTTCTCCATAATGCAGTCAGAGTAATATTTCTAAAATAGAAATTAGTCATGTCTTTCCCCATCAATAAGCTCTTCATTACTTTAGGTTAAAGTTTACAAACTCCTTAGACTGATACCCAAAGCCCTTCACTCTCTGGCCTCAGAGGGCCTCTGTACCTTTATGTCTCCCTCAGCCCCTAAACCCCAGCCACACTCAAGTCCTGGGTTCCCCCAGCCTGCCAAGCTCTCTTACACCTCTGTCTTCACCCTTGCTTGCCCACCTGTCTGGAATGCCCTTCTGCCCGGCTAATACCTTCAGTGCAGATGACATGAGAAACCTCTGACACCCTCCCCATACCCAGGCTGGGGCATGTGGCCCCCTCCCTTTTCCAGAATCCCACCATGGCATGCCTCTGCCAGGGCACATATCACTCTCTATTGTCATTGTCACAGTGCCTGGTATGTATGCCATAGGGCTTGGTGAATGGATGGATGGATGGATGGATGGATGAATGGAAGAATGAATGAATATCTCGCCCTCTCCCAGCTGGGCTCAGAACACACTGCCTACTGCCTACTAGCTGGTTACAGGCAGTAACCATTGCCACATTGCCTGGCATGTACACTGTAGGGCTTGGTGAATGAATGAATGAATGAATGAATGAATGAATATCTCACCCTCTCGCAGCTGAGCTCAGCACATACTGCCCACTGCCTGCTATCTGGTTACCACCCATAAGTGGGCTTGGCTCCCTCAGTTCCAATGTTTCTCCTTACTACTATGTTCCATGTCTACTTAAATCTCAGAGTACTGTTAACACCAAGGCTCATCCAGCCCAGAACGAGGAGTGAGAACAGGTGATGGAATCATAGCTATTCTGGGACAGGTCCTTCCCAATATTTAATGCTCACAAGAGCAATACAAAGTAATTATCATCTCCATTTTACCATGGAAGAAATGGAGGCTCAGAGCGGTTGAAAGTGGCTTCCCCAACGTTGCATAACTAGCAGGTAGTCAAGCCAGAGCTGGACCAAGGCCTTCTGACTTCATAAGCCATACTCTTCCTGCTTGCTGGACTATGTGCCCAGAAATTGAAAGGAGGTGGGGCTGGATAGGTGGGGAAGGAGGAATGGCTGCTGGAGACTCAGGCTGACAAAGTGACTCCATTCCTTTGAACAGACCCTGTGGCAGTCCCCCAATTCTATGGTCCTCAGCATCTCCCCCATTGGTCCTGTGGTACCCAAATGACTTGTCCATAATGCCACACTCCATCAAATATCGTTAGCACATGTGGTCAACAGGACAAGTTTTTGCCTGTTTCATTCACTGATGTTTCAAGTACCTAATACAATATAGATGTTAATAAATATTTGTTGGCTTAATGGAAAGAAATACTGAATTAATAATAATCGCCCTATTAAAAGAATTAAAATTAACAAAAATAAAGAGCAATGTAGTCCTGCTCACCACTGTGCAGGCTTTTATTTATTTATTTATTTATTTATTTATTTTATTTTTATTTTTTTCATGTGCAGGCTTTTAGAACCCAGTTCTCCAATGAGCCCATACACTAGGGTTGGGAATTTTGTTCTTTTCTCAGTGAGGTCTTCCTCCCCTTTTGGGTAGAAATGAACATTAAGATATTCAGATGAAAATCCCCTTAATATGTGAATAAATGTCCTGATGGTATTTTAGTTCCAAAATAGCAAACCTGGGTGGCCCCACTTCGGGAGACTGTGAGGCTTTGTAGCTGTTTATAAACTTGAAAATAGGTTCTAATTCATCTGTTAAATGAAGAGCTCTTGACTCTGACATCCAGTCCTCTCTGACTCTGACCTTGAGTTCTCACCAATGCCACTGAAATCAGCCCAAATTGTTCTAATCCAAACAAAATATAAGCAAGCAAAACCTCTTCTAAGGCACTTACAACTTTTTAATCTAATGGAAATGAAGAGGCAAGTGACCGGGGTTTAGTTTCCTTTGGCTATAGCAGTGTATTCACAACAGACCTCAATTTCTTAATGTCTAAAAAAAGCCACTTGATAAAATATTTTCTACCTCGCCCAGAAGAAAACTTGGAGAATCAGCATAGAACTCAAATATGAAAAAAAGCATTAGATGAGGCCTCAGAGGTCACTAAAATTTGGTGGTGGCTCCCAATTTACAGATGAGGAACTTGAGGCATAGTAGAATGTATTAGTTTCCTATTGCTGCGGTAACAAATCACCACAAACATGGTAGGTTTAAACAACACAAATTTATTCTTACTGTTCCAGGGCATCAGAAATCTGAAATGAGTCTTATGAGGCTAAAATCAAAGTGTCAGCAGGGCTAGTTCCTTCTGGAGGCTCCAAGGGAGAATCTGTTCCTTGTCTCTTCCAGCTTCTAGAGCTGTTGGCACTCCTTGGCTTGTGGCCACATCACTCCAATCTCTGCTTCCATCCTTGCATCACCTTCTTATCGCTGACTCTGAGCCTCCTGCCTCCCTCTTTTAAGGACCCTTGTGATTATATTGGGCCCACCCAGATGAGCCAGAATAATTTCCCAATCTCAAAATCCTTAATTTAATCACATCTGCATAGTCTTGTTTGCCATGTAAGGTGACACTTATATCTGGGGACAAGGGTATGTCTATCTTTATGGGGCCATTATTCAGCCTACTACATGGGGTAAAGAAATTTGCTTATGTTGACACCATAAGGACAGAGCCAGACCTAGGACTGAGGTTTCCAGTCTACTACTCTTTGTCAACTGCCTGGGTGCCAACTGAGGCCTCTCTGTCCTTTGGGATTAAGTAAAATTGAATCCACCCCCCTCCCAGCTTGTATAAGTTTAATATACTCTGCAAGATTTTGCCAACTCCCAGGGTCATAACTTCTTGAGGTCACCTGTCCCCCACACCCTCTGAGCTCCTGCCTTTCATTGAACTCCAAATTTCCCTTGCCTCTTAACTTCTCCAGGACTTCTCTTCTCTCTGCTCCTTGTCCGCTCCCACCTTGCACTGACCCAAGCATAGGACTCAGCCCCTTTCTTTGATTTATTCCCAAATAACTCAAAAAGGCAATCACTTGCATTCATGCATACATTCATTCAAAGTACCAGAGAGGTAACTGACTTGGTAACACACGCTGTATTTGTTTCCATCCCTTCTCTGTCTCACTTTCCTACCCCATTATCAGTGTTTCCTGAGATCACTCCCCAAATGGATTATTTGCACTCAAATTCTTATCTCAGGGTATAGCTCTGACACAACTAAAGTCACACCAACAGGTAAAATCAATCCACTAGAGTTAGCAACATCAGTGGGAACAGAGTTCTCCAGAGATAACCTGTGATTAAACACTTATACTTCCAAGGAGATAAAGTCACCTACGGCACCTTTAGCCAGGGATGTCCTTACATGTAAAAACAGGAGATTCTGAGATTCTATAAGGATGCTTTGAATCCCTCCATTCCCACCAAGAGATATCTCCCATTCCCATTACTCCCAGAAATTCTTAATGGTGT
>JAQZBX010102676.1:0-11132 GCA_029593785.1 Cabassous unicinctus | reverse complement strand
GCTCTGAGAATTTTCTCTTTATCTTTTACATTTGACATTCTGAATAGTATGTGTCTTGGTGTAGGTCTATTTGGATTTATTCTCATTGGGGTACGGTGTGCTTCTTGGACATGTAAGTTCATTTCTTTCGTGAGAGTTGGGAAATTTTCAGCTATTATTTCCTCAAATACTCTTTCTGCCCCTTTTCCTTTCTCTTCCCCTTCTGGAACTCCCATGACATGTATGTTGTTGCATTTTGTGTTGTCATTCAACTCTCTGAGCCCCTGCTCAATTTTTTCCATTCTTTTCTCTCTCTGTTCTTTTCTCTCTTCAATTTTAGCTGCTCTGTCTTCAGTATCACTTATTCTTTCTTCTATCATTTCGAGTCTGCTCTTGTATGCTTCAGATGTGTTTTTGACTTCGCCTATTGTGTCTTTCATTCCCATGAACTCCGTTTCTTTTCTGTTCAGGATTTCAAATTCTTCTTTGTGTTCACTCAATGTCTTCTTGATGTCATTTATCTCTTTAACTATATTGTCTTTCATCTTATTAATTTGATTTTGGAAATTTGTGCTCATCTCCCTGATTAGTTTTCTTAAATTCTATATCTCTTCTGGACTTTGATGTATTCCTTTTCTTGAGCCATGTCTTCTATTTTCTTAGTATGGCTCGTAATTTTTTGTTGGTGTTTAGGCATCTGGATAGGTTGTATTTTACTTAGATGCTCTATCTCTTTGTCTTTTATAGGGTTTTAGTGGCAGGAGGCAGTGAGTTACCACAGCTCTTTGATTTGTGGCTCACCCTTGATTGTTAGGATTGCCCTGCTGGTTGCTCAAAACTGGGCATTGGACCCAGTAATTGGTTGTAGAGTTGTTTCCTAGGGCCTTGGGCAGGGACGCTATAAAGGCCAGGAAAAGCCTCTCCTATTTAATTTTCTTTTGTGCACTTCCTTGGTCTGCCAGGAGATGGCACTCATTAGCAGCTCTCAATTCAATGCCTGGTTGGAGTGTATTTGTTGTGACACAGACCAGATCAATGTGATAGAACTTCCTGTCTGGGGACTAAGAGCCTTGTAATTTAAATTTTTGGAGACAGTTCTCCAGTCTTCTCAGGCAGCCCCCTCACTTTTCCCAGGTAGGAAATATTTCCTCTCCCCTCTGAATACTTGACAATCAGTCCCTGTTAGTAGTGGAGGAGATTGGGAGATTTGAATATCTTTATCCCCTTGCAGGCTCCAAGGCAAACAATGGTGCAGCCCCACCTGGCCTGGACTGGATCTCGGGACAGGGCAGACCAAACTTGGGAGTCAAAAGTAGGGTCAGCCCCAGGCTCTCTCTCTCCCCTCTCCTGTGGAGTCCTCAACAATTAGCCCAGGCTAGAAGAGAGGGAGATTGCAAGAGTCAGATTTCTCCAGTCCTTCCTAAGCCCCCAGGGCAAACTGCCGTGTGGAAGGGTCCGTGGGGCTCCACAGCCCAAATTTGCTGGTCAGAACCTGAGTCAGCCTTAGGCTGTGTCCCTCTCTCTCCCCTTTCCAGGACTGGTAGATCCCTGGAGAACCCTTTGTCTGTATTCACAGGCCCAGAGGCCTGAGAATTCTAAGGAGTGTGGGGGAGGGTGCTGGCAGCAGCCACCGCTGCTATTTTCCACTCACGGTTCTGTCGTCGCGATTTCTCTCTTTGGTCCCTCTCTCGTCTGGGTGGTGTGCAGCCTTCCCCTGCTGTCCTAAACCCTAGAAGATCTATTTCAGGCCTATTTCAGCCTGTTTTCTTGCTATTTTTCTGGAGAAGAGTTTCCTGTGTCTTACTAGTCAGTCATCTTCCCAAAAGCCAAGGAATTCTTGATATAGTCTGGATATGAAACCTTTATCAGATATGTGGTTTCCACACTTTCTTCCATTCTGTCAGTTTCTTTTCATTTTTTGATAATGTACTTTGATGCACAAATGATTTAGTTCTGAGCAAGTTCCATTTATATATTTTTTTCTCTTGCTTCTCTTGCTATTTTTGTAAAGTCTAAGAATTCATTGCCTAATGCAAGGTCCTGACAATGTGTAAAGATTAGAGAGTGCTTGGTACCCTTGTCAAAAATCACTTGACCATATCTGTGTGGGTTTATTTCTGAACACTCAGTTTTATTTCAGTGGTCTAAATATCTGTCCTTGTGCCAGTACCATGCAGTTTTGATTACTCTAAATTTGGAGTAAATTTTAAAATTGGTAAGTGTGAGTTGTCCAACTTTGTTCTTTTTTTTTCCCAGGTGTTTTTGGCATAGACATAATTGCACACACCAGAATGTACGTAAGGGTTACTCTGCTCCCTCCAGAATGGGACAAAGAACCCACAATGAGAGCTCAGGCTTTCACCACACCTAGCTAGAAAGGAGTGTGGAAGGAAACAGCAAGGATGCTATGACCTTTTCTTATTCTTTCTGAGTTGTGTTTTTCTTAATTCAGTGCTCACCCAGTTATTGCAATCTTTCAACTGGTTTTTGGTGCTCTGAGGAAGATGACTTTGACAGTTTGGGGTTGTTGTTTAAATTTAATGAGGGGAAACAGAACTCTGGAATGTCTCAAATCACACTCATGGTCAAATGTTCTGACCCTGTACCTTTTTTCATTCAGATATTTTTTTCTTTTTTATGGATGCTAGACCTTATTTTAACTTTTGTAGTCTCACAAATAAAATGACTTTAAAGTTATATTCGGGTTTTATTAGTTTATTAATTTAACTCATCTGAAGTTAATTCATCTTCAAGTATTTATTTTTAGGTGGCTTTTTCAGCATTAGATTTTCAGGTGGATTTTAGAATTTTGGCTTTCAGAATTTGAGTACTTATGTGACAACTACCTTCTCTCTACCTTGTCTCAGGTCCTCATTTCAGAATCAGGATTTATAATAATTCCTCAACCCTTTACTTCACTTAATAAAAAACTTGCTCCTTAGAAGGAAGCAGAGTGCAAATAGTTAAAATTTATTTGTAAATACATGTCAAATTTTCTTTTGTTGCTCTCTTCTGAAATGGATGCAATTCATCTTACCAGGAATGCAATACAAATAGGAAGAGAAATTGAATAAAAATGAGTAAGAATGTGAGGTATGTCAAAATGATTGGAAAACAAGTAGAGAAGAATTGATCCAGAAGTGTCGGTACACAGATTTAGTTTTGAGCTTTCTAGAATGCAATTCCAGATGCAAACAGTCAATATGGTTATAAAAGCAAACTCTTTGCCCCATAAAAACACAGTGTTTCTGATAATAAATCATAAACAGGATTTCTCTTGTTTTTCTTGTACATCACTCTGTATCACATAACAAACATTGTCTACAATAAAATCCTTAAAATAAACAGATGGGTGAGTTTTACTCTAGTTTTAATAATATCCATCAATTTGTTTCATTGTATCAGAAACAAAACAAGGAATCAGAAAAGGCAATTTTATAGGTCATTATTGAGGAAGAAAATGTAATATCATGCCAGCAAATGCCTCTACATGTCTACCTCTATACTCTAATAGAGTATATGATCCTTAAACAGAAGTCACACACTAACAACTTATGGGCAACTCCAACCCAGAGATATGGTTTAGTTTGTCTACAGTATTAGTTTTCATCATGTTTATTTTTAAATTAGTTGCTGACACATAAAAATTAGGTAAGTTCACATAAAAATCCAGAATTTTGGCTACTCTTGTGAAGGCACTCTGGCAACACTGGATTTGAGTTCCTACATAGCAAGCTCTGGCTGTGAAGTGCCACCTGCTGCATTTGACTAGCATACACTCTCCATTTTGCCCAATGCCCACTGCTGCATACCCTAATACAGAACAGATCTGCTTTACTTACTTACACCAACTCCTTTGTCCAAACAGGCTTTCCCATAGGATACTCTCATGCAGAGAAAAAAGGGACAGCTTGTGCTTTATGAAATCTCATTAACATTATTTCTCTCAATCCAACTTTGCAAAGGTGTTGAATGACACTAAGTTTATGATAATTCCCATGGCAGCTATGGTGTATATTGCCAGCCAAATATGAAGCTCTATTCTTTGACATTAACTTGTGCTAATAGTAGAATCTAGTCCTTGATAAGGATGTGTTGAATAGAAGGTTACTCTTCTGTTGAGCTTAATCCTGCTCCATGCTCCAAATGTACTTGAGAGAAATGATCCATTCTTTCGAATAACAATGACTCACCATGGCCATGAGTTCTCATAAGAACAGGGTGGGGTTTGTTGGCAGGTTGCTGCAACAAAGTACTATAAACTCAGTGACTTGAGACAACTGAGACTAAGTCCCTCATAGTTATAGAAGCCAGAAGTTTGATACTCAGCAGAGCTGTGCTCACTCTGGGGGCTCTAGAAGAGCATCCATTCTTTGTTTCTTCCAATTCCTGGTGGCTGTAGGCATATCTGGGCTTCTCTGGCCTGTAGGGCCATCATTACAATCTCTGCTTCCGTCTTCACATAGACTTCTTTGTGTACCTGCAGCTTCTCCTGCCCTGTTTGACAAACCTCCATATTTGTCTAAGAACACATATAATTGGCTTTAGGGCTTATTCAGATAATCTTAAAACAGTATCTTCATCTCAAGATACTTAATTGCATCTGGAAAAACCCTTTTCCAAAATAAGGTAACTTTCACCACTTGTGGGTATTAGGATGTGGACATAGGCTTTTTGAGGCTGCCATTCAACCTCCTACCATGGGAAACACCACTTTGGAGAGATATACTAAAATTCCCTTCAGGGGCAGAGGAGATGGGTAGGGCTATATTTTGAAATGTCCACTAGCTTTTTATCCAGCCGAGAAATGATATTCCACTTTGAGGGTCACCGTTAGTGTAAAATTAATCAAATTTTGAAATTAAAATATTAATTTACAAGGTATCTACATGAAGATATATTTTCAAAACCCATTTTCTGCATATAAAGATGATGAGCTTGTCAAAACTTTCTCTGAGAAAATATGTTCAGAGATTTATATTTATTTTGAGTGCCTTTTAGTTTTCTCTACTAAATAGAACTTTGTTCAAAGTGAATATGCCTACAAAAGTGATTGCTTTGGATGCATTAAATTGCCTGGCCACTAGGAAATCAGGCTGAAAGAATAGGGAAGATAGAAAGTTCAAGAGTTTTCACTGTCAGTTCAATCTATTTAATTCTTTGCATGATTTGATCTTCAAAACTTACAGAAGTAGGTGTTGCCTATTTTTTTTCTCTAATTAGTATATTACCATATGTCAATATCTTATACATTCTTTGGAACATATTCTTTTCAAATTTTATATCAGTTTAAAATTATCTACCTCAAATCACTCAAGAATTGTAAATATTTATTGAACATATCGGATGTGATCTTGGTCTTCTTCAAAAGATGTTTGTTCTTTTTAAAAAAGACTGCCTGATACACTGTAAATGAGCTATTTATTTCATCTCCAGACATAGCCAAGACCTTGTAAAACTAAACCATTAAACACTTCAGAATATGCCTCCCACCTTTCTCCATTAGCAGCACACAAAATGCAATGAAAGAAACATTTTGAAATATTTCACTTCAATGCTTTCAGATAATGTGTTTGTGTCATATTTTTTTTCAAGCATGGTTTTGTCCTAAAAATTCATTCTGTCTCTCTTGTTTTCCTCACAGCATTCTAAATGACATTATGTTTCCATTAGTGACTCTTAATGTACCTCTTCCCGTATCTTTGATCTATCATGAACCTTTACTCATTCTTCTCAGTGGTATTTTGGGTCGTATGGAATCCCCTTCCTCATCTCCCCACACACTCCAGACTTTTAAAGGACTCATTTTTGAAGGCCTCCTGCATGCACAATGGTCCTTTCATTGATGGGAGCTGGAAGAAGGGTTCACAACCATCTTCGTGCTTATTGCTACCATAACAACTCTCAGGTTTTATTCTGTTTTATGTAAATTGGGTCACAGATGTTTTATTGCTGCAAAATGCTTTGAAACTTTTTTCATATGTTCAGTGGAAAAAGATGCCTCTGAAAATTCATGCTGAAATAATTAAACTTTTTAATTTAACTATCAATTTATTAGAACAAGCGATAAATCTCTCTTTCTACTACTGCTTGTTTATACACACATGATTTTTCAGTCCATTTCTTTCCTCAGATTGTCTGAGTGTGTCTTTCTAGCATTGTTGAGCATATCACTCAGAAACGCTGACACTTTACCAGAATATTAGCCAAGCCGGGTCATCCCAGGAAACTCCAGTCAATGCTCTCTGGTGGCTGAAGGATTGGCATGCTGGTTATGTTGGCAGGAGCTTTGCACTGTGACCAAAGGAATATAATCAAGGTTCTTGAGAGTTTCTGACTTGACTCCCTTCTTATTCAATATTTCTAGAAATGCTCCACCCCAGAGAGAAACATTCAAGTAAGTTTTATTCAAGTAATGTATATGCATATGTATATGCATATGTATATGTATGTGTATATGTATGTGTATATGTATGTGTATATGATCTTGGACAAGTTCTTTAAGTGTTTTGATCCTCTGTTTCCTTATGTCAAAAATGAAGAGATGGTAGAACAGTTGTAACTCAGTGGTTGAGCAACTGCTTCGGATGTACAAGGTCCTGTTCATTCCCAGGTACCTCTTTAAAAACAAAGGAGGTAATGTCTGCCTCATAATACTCTTGGGAAGCTTATTTATATGCATATATTTCTTTGAGGGCCTGACACAGGCTGAATGCTCAATAAAATATCAACCCTTTTTCCTTCCATTGATTTCACAAAATGGTTTTCAGGCAATTGACTTGGGAATTTGTTGGATCATTACATGCTTCTTATATATTCAAATAGATACAGAGTTGCTTACAAGGACTAGAACTCATGCCTCCTAGCGGTGTACTCTTTTTAGTTGACATCATTTCTATGATAAATGGTATCCTGGAGTTTTAACAGAAGAAGCTGATCCTACAGACTCACATGGTGTTGCTTTAGACATAAGCCAGTACTTACCATTTTCATAGGAAAAGGTTGACCTGCAGCTTTTTTTTTTTTTTTGCATTTGTCTTTGCATCATTAAAAAACAAACACACAAACAAAACCCTTCCTTTTCCATCCAAGTAAGAGCACATGCTTTGCCTGAGCAACTTCATTTCTAATTCTTTCCCTTCTTCCCTTCTTCCTTAATTTTCAGACAATGAGTTCCCTCTATGTGCTAAACTGGGGGTTATCAAACCTTTTCTCAAAGGTCAGATAGTAAATATTTTTGGCTTTGGGGGCCAGATGGTCTCTATTAAACTATTCAACTCTGAGATTGCTGCACAAAATAGAAATAGAGACTACTCAAAAGAACGAGAATAATGTGATATAATAAAAAGTGATTATCAACTGGAGGTGATTTTGCCTTCCAATTGACCCTTGGCAGTATCTAGAAACATTTTTGATTGTCACGGCTGGGAGGGTGTGCTTCTGCCATGAAATGGGTGCCAAGGATGCTGCTAAATATCCTACAATCCATAGGACAGCCCCTTAAAACAAGCTCTTATTTAGCCCAGAATTTCAATAGTGCCAAGGTTAAGAAATAAAACTTTATGTAACAAATCTTTACTTATAGGCACCAAAATTTGAGTTTCATATAATTTCATGTACAAAGAAATGTACATTGTCCTTCATTTTTTCCCCAAATATATAAAAATATAAAAACCCCCTTAGCTTGTGGGTCATACAAAATCCAATGTTGGCCCACAGTTTGCCAACACCTCTTCAAGAAACTGGGAAACAATGATAAATAGGACAGAGTAACTGTCCTTAAGATGCTCATTTTCAGAGCACTTCAAAGCAAAACAAGTATGTTTCATTTCATATACTTTCTTATGGAAGCACATACTTCAATATTAAATTCCCCAGAAGAAATACGTCCTCAGCGAAAACAATCAATTGCAAAGTGAGAAAGTCCTTGAGTTGAGCTTCCTTTTGCCTGTGTTTTTTGTTCTTTACATTTGAATAGTATTTTAGTTCTCTGCCTGCCATCACAGTACCTTCCTTGACTTCCTTCTGGAAGCTTTCAGCAAGTTGCTATTTGTCTGTTTGTGTTCAAAGCTGGCCCAAATTGAACTCCCCTGCATTCTAATATCTTTTTCCAGCTCATGGAAAATCATCTCACATAACAGGCAGTAAGTATCTGCCTTCAGAACTTAGAGAGACTTATTAAGCTTACCCTGCAAGCCCCAGAGCTGCTCAGTGTTCTCAGCAGCAATCATCACAATCGATTCTACTCTACTTAATGTAAAAGCAGAATGTGAAGAACTAAGTACAGTGCCTGATCCACGAAGCCGTAACTTTTTCAGCTCACCTTGAGAAGACTTAAAATTCTCAAGGACCTAAAATTCTCGAGGACTATGAGCTTTTTCTGTACATGTGACACATTTTGTTTCTTTCAAGGATTAGGGGTAGCCAAATAAATAATTCGGGTTTCTAGAGCTGCTTGGATGTCTCATAGTCCTTCCATGCAGCTCCTACTGGGTTCAAAAGCTTGCCAATAAATCACCCAGCCTGCTCTCCCCTAGTGCAGCAGACTCTGAGAACTGAGGGATTATTCTTCTCTTCCTCTTCCTTCAGGAAACACAAGCACAAGATTTTTATGGCATTGCATTGTTGAACCTCTCTTAACTGCATTAGACCAGAGTTGTATTGTTCAGGGCTCCAACTCATTGATTTTCTGGTTTTATATAAAAGACTTTATGAACAGAACTCATGTAAGTGAGTGGACACAATTAGCAAAGTAATATGTATTTAAAACCATATGTAAGTCAGCCGTTTGGGATGTGAAACCTGTTTTATAGAAGTGTGATTTTATGTATCATCAGTTGATACTTGGATTATCCCCTGGAAGCCTAACTAATCCAGAATACTCCTGAATTTTCATGCTGACCAAACTACCCCTCCTAAATATGTTTTTTATTAAATTAAGGAACATATATGCTTAAATCTCAAGGTTTACTTTATGGTTATGTTGATGTTGGGACTCTTACTTATCTCCTCTGCTCTCTGGTTGGAAGAAATTTCAGGCTTTCTGGATGACTGGCATAGCTTACTAAGGTCTGACCAGTTCTTACTTCCAATATGATCTCTATCATCATCCCTTTGCTTCATTCAAGGCAAACTCCAATGGAAATAGATTGTCTAGGTTCAAATCCCAGCAGCATGATTTGGATATGCTCTTTAATTTTTTGTGCTTTTGCTTCCTCAGGTATAAAATTGGCTGGAAATAGTACCTACCTTTTAGGATTATTGTAAAGATTAACATAGTAAATACATGTAAAGTACTTAGTACACTGCCTGGCCCAGAGTTTGTGCTCTATAAATATTAGCTATTGTTACTTTCAAATGAATTATTACCTGAATCTAGCAATCAACACCACTGGATTCTCCTGCCCTATCTGTGTATTCTTTCATATCATTTTAACAGCCTAGTAGAAGCTATGATTTCAGTTTTACCAGAGGGAAATGTGAAGTACAGAGAGAGTGGATGATTTACTCAAGACCACGCAGAGAGAAAGAGAAAGCAGTTTAAGTCCAACACTGTCTTTCGACAATGTACTGTTCCATAGTACTCCTTAAATTTCCCTTTTCTATTCTCAGTAGGAATTAGAGACTTAAATCACATAAAAACTGTACAACAGGCAGACTTCAATCTATGCCATTGTATTAGTTTTCTATTGCTCTCTAATGAGTTACCATAAACTTAGTAGCTTAAAACAATATATGGCTTGGCTTGGTCCTATGTTTAGGTCTCCACAAGGCTAAAATCATGTAGTTAGCCAGAGCTTGGTTCTCAGTTGGAGGTTCAGCTGGGGAAGGGTCTTCCAGCTTAGATGGTTCTTGACAGTATTCACCTCCTTGCAGTTGTAGGGCTAAGAGATTCAGTTTTTGACTGGAAGATGGTCAGAAGCCACTGTCAGCATCTAGGAGACCCTTGCAGCTCCTTGCTATGTAGGCTCCAAAACATGGTTACTTCTATCATCAAGACAACAAGAGAGTCCCTAGAGTGAGTCTACTAGCAAGGCAGAGTCTTATATAATAGACCATAATCACAGGAGTGAAATCCCATGATACTTCTATTTGTAAAAGTGCAAATTTAATTATATATTACTGAGAGAGGTAGTGGAGGTAAAGAGTGGGCACTCATGCTTAGATGATGATGCCTATAGTTTTACGAACATAGATAAGATGTAGAAGGAAACAAATATTCTACGTGTTTTATTATCCCACTCAAGCTTATAAACTCCTTCTTTTGTCTCCACTGTAGACTCAGAGTTAACTACCCTAAGGAAAAAATTCTCTCTCCATACATCCAATTTCACTCTCCAAAGAAGCTCACTCCCGAATTAATTTTTAGGATATTGAACTCTGGGATCTATTTCAGAGAAGCCAGAGAAACCTATCCTATTTATTCTGAGAAAAAGTCTCAAGCATTTTGTCCTCAACACTTCTTATTGTAGCTTTCAATGCTCATCTCCTTATTTCTATGCTTGTCCTCTCACACCTCTGTTATTAGTTCTGCTATTTCAATTTTCCAAACAAATTGCTCTCAAACCCTATCAAAATATGCTTAAACCCCTTTACACATGGGCCCCATGAATATGATGGCACATTTCTCTTTCTCCTTCAGCCCTCAGTTGCTACCTGACTATCCAAGGGTATCAAAGCCATTAGTGGTTCAGTGATTGCCTTCCTAAGGAACATATTTTTGCATTAAGATGGCCTTCTAGAGACATTGTATCCAATCTCAGAGAAGGCTTAACTTATCTGAACTCTTGGTAGACAAGTAGAAGAAACAATTCTGGGTAACTGGACCTTTCAGCATCTTTAATTATTGGAGAGAGTTGAGACAAGATCTCCCATTGGCTTCATATTTCCTTCTCTAACACATTTTTTTTTTATTTTCAATGTTAATTTTATTTTTACATTATGAAAATATTCTTATAATCACTTCAGACAGTCTCAGTGATTTTAATGCTTGAATATATGCACATCTCATATAATTTCTCTGAGCTCTTTTTAGTATTAGATATATTTTTCTCATGGAAAAATACACAATCATCCTTTATCTCTTTTATTTTATTTTTGTTTTTTGGGAAATTTCTTTTTTTTTTTTTAATTTTTTTTTATTTGTAAAATGA
>JAQZBX010102675.1:0-11139 GCA_029593785.1 Cabassous unicinctus | reverse complement strand
GTTATACTTTCTTATTAGTTCCAGGGTTTTTTGTTGATTCTTTATGATTTTCTACATAGACAATCATGTCATCTGCAAACAAAGGCAGTTTTATTTCTTCCTCACCAATCTGTAATTTCTTTTCTTGTCTTATTGCATTAGATAGAAATTCCAATACAATTTAGAATGAGAGTAGTGAGAGTGGACATCTTTGTCTTGTTCCTGATCTTGGGAGGGGGGATATCTTGCTTCTCACTAAGTATGACATTAGCTGTAGATTTTTAAAAATGTCCTCTATCAAGTTGAGGAATTTCCTCTGTATTCCTAGTTTATTAAGATTTTTTTAAATCCTAAAAGGGTGTTGGATTCTGCCAAATGCTTTTTCTACATCTATTGATATGATCATGTGCTTTTTGTTCTTTAGCCTATCGATGTGATTGATTGCATCAATTGGTTTTCATATGTTCAATCAGCCTTGCAAAACTGGTTTGGTTATTTTTTGAAAGAAATAATCTGCCCTTTTTCTTTTTGCCAAAGTCTGTGAATATTCTTACTCATTACTTTGCAATGGAAAAGAGAATGGGGATACCTCATTGACCAAAGGACACAGGTATTGGGAACAGGAAGGGCAGAGCAGTCCCTCAAATCAGCATGTTGGAAGAGTCAGGGATGTCACTACAAAGGCCTGGGTAGGGCGCAAGGGTACAGTGAGCACAGCAACACGCATATGTGATCAGGTCCGGCTGGGTCATGCCACCATCACCATCTCCCACCTCATGGTCCTTTAGCTGCTTCTCCTCAACATGCAGGTTAGCACCAATGCTGCAGCCACTGGGCTGTGAGCCCTGGATCAGACAATGACCCTGAGGGCATGTCTGTGGAGTGGAAGCAGAGCTGCTGTCCTCATCTCTAGGGGTCCTGCCCAACTCTGGACGTGGTGGCACAAACTAGGAAAAGGAATCTAAGAATTTCAATGAGTGGTGACAGACAATGCTGTTCAGATAACTAAGGCAGCATGGACTCCTGGTTTATTCTTGTTCTGCTTGACTGTGGTCTGATAGGCATTAGTACCAATAAAACTACCACAGTTTCACCTCCCCTATGAGTTTTGAGATCAATTGAAGCATCCACGTCAAATCCAGTTAGAGAAGAGACCAAAATTTCAAATACAAGTTCTTCGGTGACTTCTCCTTCTGTGGCACCAACATTTAGCCCAAATCTAACTCTGGAACTCACCTATGTAACCACTGTCAATTCTCCAGACTCAGACAATGGGACCAGGAGAACAGCTGGCACCAATTTAGGAGTCAATACAATTTCACTAAATGGAACAGATGGTTATCAATTCACAGATGCCAGAACAGAGCCCTGGAGGGAAATTCTAGCATTGCCACTCCACTCCAGAGACCTTCCCTTCTTCAGATGAGATACCAATTATCACCAGGATGGTGGCCCTGTTCCCTCTGCTAGTGATTTTGTTTATTACCATAGTTTTATACATGTTAAGGTTTAAGAAATATAAGCAAGCTGGGAGCCATTCCGATTCTTCCCACTTATCAAACTGCCCCACCAAGAATGAGGAGCCAAAGAGTGAGCCACTTTTGGCCATGTCTCCAAACACCAATAGACAGTATGTGCCTGTAGCAGTTTGGCATTATTTATGAATTCCAAAAATAGATATTGGATTATGTTTGTAAACTGGTCTGTTCCTCTGGGCATGATTAAATTATGATTAGGGCTTTGATTGAGCCCCATCAGTAGGACGTTGAGTCCCCGTACTTTGGTGGGTGGGGACTTATGGATAAAAGACATGGCAAAGGACAGAGTTGGAGTTTTTGACATGGAGTTTTTGAGCTGGAGCCCTGGGAAGTAACTACACAGAAGAGATTGGTCATGAGGAAACAGAGAAGGCCCCAGGGAAAGAGACAAGACATTTGCCTTATAGTCTACAGCTGGCCTTGTGGAGAAAGAGCACAGTAGCTGAGCCTGGAGAGAAGTGGAGCCCTGGGAAGAGAGGAACCAAAGAAGTCTGAACTCTTGGCAGATGTTGGCAGCCATCTTGCTGAAACATGTGGCAATAGACTTTGGTGAGGGCTAACTTATACTTTATGGTCTGGTAACTGTAAGCTTCTACCCCAAATAAGTACCCTTTATAAAAAACAACTGATTTCTGGTATTTTGCATCAGCACACCTTTGGCTGACTAATACAGTGCCTCTGCCCAAAGACAGGCTAGAGGAGGAGATTAACCCAAAGATGGTCAACAACATTAACCTCTTCAGAGAGGAATTCAATACTCTCCCTGCTTTGTCCTATCCAGGCGACCTGAGAGGCTGCCTCCAAGGAGGAAAACAAGGGAAAAAAATGATATGTAAACATCTTGACTTATGACCACTCTAGAGTCCACCTGAAGGGGTTCTAGATTCTAATTATATCAATCCTTCATTCATCAATGGCTACAAAGAAAAGAACAAATTCATTGCTGCACAAGGACCAGAAGAAGAAATGGTGAAGATTTTTAGAAGATGGTCTTGGAACAAAACACAGGCACTAAGTTCATAGTAACTAACCTGAAGGAGAGAAAGGAGTGTACAGTACTCGTCAGACTAAGGTTGCTGGGCCTATGAGAATATCCAGGTGTCAGTTGAGGATGTGACCACCCTGGTGAACTAAACAGACTGAAAGTTCTGCATTTGGCAGGTGGGTGATATGTCCAACAGAAAGCCTTATCGACTCAGTTCCACTTTACCAGCTGGCCAGACTTTAGAGTGCTTTTCACACCAATTGGCATGTTGAATTCCCCAAGAAGGTGAAGGTCTGTAACTCTCAGTATGCAGGGGCCACTGTGGTCCTTTGTCATCATTGACGTCATGCTGGACATGATGCATACGGAGCTGAAGGTGGACGTGCATGGCTTTGTAAGTTGGATTAGGTGCAATGCTGCCAGGTGGTGCAGATGGACATACAGTATGTCTTCATATACCATGCTCTTCTGGAACATTATCTCTATGGGGCTTCAGAACTGGAAGTGACTTCTCTAGAAACCCACCTGCAGAAAATCTACAACAAATTTCCAGGGACCAGCAACAATGGAGTATAAGAGTATAAGAAGTTAACATCCATCAAAATCTAGAATGACAGGATGTGGCCTGGAAACCTTCCAGCCAACATGAAGAAGAAGCGAGTTTTACAGACCGTTCCATATGAATTCAACACAGTGATCACTCTAGTTAAGAGGGGTGAGGAGATCACAGACTGTGTGGACATGTCTTTCATTGCTGGTTACCCACAGGACTCCAAACTCAACAGCCAGGGCCCTCTTCATGACACAATTGAAGAATTCCGGCAAATGATCTGGGAATGGACATCCTATTCTATGATGAAGCTAACAGAACTAGAGGAGGAAGGCCAGGGGGAGTGTGGTCAGTTCTGTCCATCTGATGGAGACATCACAGTGGAGCTGAGGGAGGAAGTGGTGTGTGAGGACCACACTGTCACAGACCTCCTGATTACCAGCACCTGGGAGAACAAGAGCCAGCAGAGCCAGCAGTTCCATGGCTGGCCTGAAGTGGGCATCTCCAGTGATGGGAAGGACACGATCAGCATCACTGAAGCTGTGCAGAAGCATCAGCAGCAATCAGAGAACTGTCCCATTTCTGTGCACTGCAGCGTGGGGCAGGAGGGACAGGGGCCTTCTGTGCCCTGAATACAGTCCTGGGATGGGTGAAAGTGGAGGGGATTTTGGACATCTTCCAGCCTGTCAAGAGCCTGTGGTTGCAAAGGCCACACATGGTCCAGACACTGGAATAGAATGAATTCTGCTACAAGATTGTGTGGGAATATATCAACACATTCTCAGATTATGCTAACTTCAAGTAAGAGGCGACAAGGCCCATAGAGAGGAAAATTGTCTTCTGTAATATTTTGTAATATTCTGTTTTGTTGTATCAAAAGAAACAGAGTCACCAATATAATCAAGAGCTGCAGGGTTATTGAAGGAGAAACTGCTTGAGCAGGGAGACCTCAAACTGGGGAGTTCGAATGAGAGTCTCATAATGGCAGTCAGGTTACAGCTGCTTTATATTGCATTTATAGGCAATTAGGGGATTTCCACGTGGGAAATTACAATGATTTTAGTTCACATTTAAGTTCATTACATAAGAGGGTCTTACAAAGTGGGGAACAGATATACGTTGGTTAGTACAGTATACTAGTCCATTTTTAATAGGCTATGCCTACTGAACTGAGACTAGCTTATCATTAAATTTTGCAAAAATTGCAACTTTATTGGGAATGCTCCACTTTCTTGGACAGTCTCATCCTTGGTCAATTTTTATCTTCTGGAAAGTCCCTGCCATTTCTTGGAAAAGAGTCGCTCCCAGCAACTCCCAATGCAGGCAACCATTTTGACTTATTTAATAAAATTGCATATATATACTATAAATATTTTAAAATTTGATATATACACTTCTATTGCTCATTTAGTGGAAATGTTATATGTTAGCACTGATAGTCATTTTGTCCGTGTTTTGGGGGGAATTAAATAGTGTCATGTTAGATTAATATTGCAAAATCCTCTGCCTGGAAATTGGAATACATTGTTATTTGATGTATACATCATTTCCTAGAGAAGATAAACATAAAACCCATGACAGGTAACTCAGCACCAACTAAGAAACAAGCACAAAGTTCTCAGAGCTCTGCAGGAAAGTGGTTGTCCGAATACCCCTGTGCAGGCCTGTTCCCCCTTCCCCCTGTAAATAATACTTCTCCTCTAGACCCCTGTCACCACCTCCCACCACCCACATTCCACCCGGACCAACTTAATAAAAGCTTTGACTCCCTGGGGGTGAGGGGGGTCTGTCAGGGCTCTCAGCTCAGTGCTACCTTTGCCCAGTTCAACCACAAGCAGTTGCATTTGGAATGGCCCTATCTGAGGCCTTTGATGGTCCTGCAATATCAAACATTTTGAAAGACCTCTCTTCCTGTTGACCGAAAAGAAGACAAATACACCTAAAGGAATGAGTATCTGCAAAATCATGGAAATAAGAGCCAGTTTACAAGTCCAGGCCTGAAGGTATTAGGATAACCCCCCTTGTCTAATTTCCGTAAGAAAGAATGAAATGGGGTGAGTTATTAGGGCATTTGGTCAGGGAGCTCAGAAACAACAGAATCTGCTGTAGCCTGCCCCTCCCCGTGAAATTCTCCAGGGAATACTGGCAGGTGGGCAGATGGCAGGTGCTTGGGGCATGGGTAGAGCTCAGCTTTGGACCAAACAGTTGTGTCCTTACCAACCCTCAAGCCCAGACCCAAGTCTCAGTCTTAACCTGCAGCGTAAGGAAAGCCCCAGCTTAGGGGCAGTGAGGAATACTCTGCTGGGCCCACGCCATCCACTCTGACCACATCTCTAATCTGCTGATCTCTCAGCTGTCAGGCAACTTGAAGCTAATCTGCCCTCCTCCTCCCACATCTCTCTGTCATGCCCCTTCTGTGGCCTCTTGTTGCTCTACCTAGAAAGAAGGGGCCTGTGAGGCTCTGTGCACATCCCACTCCATCTCCAGCCTGAGCTTCAGCCCCGTAGCTGATTTCAGTGCTGATTTGAAGACTCCCACCACAGAGTCTTCTTGTTTGAGGAAATGTCTGCCTCTACCACCTGGTTGTACCTATTTAACCCTCAGCTTACTTCAGTGACACCGTCTGACTCTTCTCCATGATAGGACCTCAGAATCACGGAATCTGTATTTCTATGGTGATTTTATTGAATCCATTGGGGGCAAGGAAGGCACTCAGGAAAGACCGGTTGAATGAAAGAGTGAATGGATTGCTTATTTAGACAAACAGCCACCACATGTGAGTCCCCATGTGCATGGCCCTATGAAAGGAGTCACTCTGTAAGGTTTTCCACCCACAGGAGGGCGTCACTGTGCTGACATTTAGTTGTTGTTTTAACTCCCATCTGGCAGTGCTTTGGATCTCTGCTGGGGCCACCCTGAGAAAGCCAGGACATCTCAGGACTGCTGGGAGATTCCCAGGCTCCCTTCAGCTGGCTCAGCCCCCTCAGTCCAGCTGCCTGGCTAGGGGTTTCTCACAAGCACATGCAAGCCCCTTTCACTGGGTGTGTAGTTACCAATATATGTTTTTGTCCTGAGAGCAGGAATTTCAATATCCCTAGAGCTTATAGTAGGCTCTTGATGAATCCCCGGGAAGGAAAAGGGAAATAGGAAGAAAGGAATTGCAGGGGAAGGTCCTTGATATTGGCAACCAGCCAATAGCATTTTCCAGGAAATCGGATGATGGCATGGGCTTTTTCTCTTGATCCGTAGGACATACTTTATATCAGTCCATTGCACGGTGGGTGGGAAGTGTGCAGACTAAGAACCATTTTGCTACATGTAGGGATTTAAATCATTGTTTTAATTTCCTAGTCTGCTCAAAGCAAATACCCTGAAATGGGTCAGGTTAAACAATGGAAATTTATTTGCTCAGTTTTGAGGCCAGGAAAGTGTCCATATCAAGGCATCAAAAAGGCGAAGCTTTTTTCCTAAAGACCAGCTGCCAGTGATGCGTAGCTCCTCTGCCACATGGCAAGGCACATGGCAGTCTGCTGGTCCCTTCCCTTCTGGGTTCCAGCTTCTCGCTTCCATGGCCTCCTCTCTCTTTGTCTGGATTTCATTCTCTTACAAAGGACCCCAGGAAGAGGTTTAAGACCCATCCTGATTGAGTTGGGGGCACATCTTAACTGACACAACATCAGCCAAAGGTTCTACTTACAACTGACTCACATCTGTAGGGAATAGTTATGAGCATGTTTTTCTGGGGTGCATACAGCTTCAGATCATCACGGCCCTGTACTTCCAAGCTGACGGTCTATTTCCTTCAGCATAGACCTGCAGGTGTGTCTTGCCCTAGTTTTATACACTCTTCATGTTTGTAAATATGAGCCCGTGGAGCACCGCCTCTCCCAAGGTAAACCCTTCCTCCAAGCAGCTCAGCATTGAGGGCTTACTCCCGTGCTGGGCTAATATGCTGGCAACATATTAGCGTCCAGGCCCTTGAGCACAAGCTCGGAGGCCAATTCCCTCATCTCCCCAACTATTATACATTATCTTTCTCTCTTTTCCCAGGAGACCTTCTAGTTACTTCCTTAGGTGGTAGCTACCCTTTTCATACACTCTTTTTGTACAATCTTCCTTGACTGCCATGGGAAAGGAAGAAGTAGTAGATTTCCTAATTTTAATCTGTTGGCTTAAGGTGAGTGCTGGCCTCTGGGCATTGCCTTTTCCTTCCAATCATCTTTAATTGTCACTGCATAATGGGCTAATCCTCCCTTGAAGGGACAATGCTGGAAAGGCAGCAGCAGGGCTCTCTTCGTTTACCAATGGACCCCCGGTCTGCTAGACTCACTGACCTCAGTGTTTGAATTAGGGCCTGCAAGCAACACAAGAGGCGAGCTTGGCCCACTCTCTGGAACAACAGTGTGTGCTCTCACTTATATGAAATAATTAGAATCTGCAAATTCATAGAATCAGAAATTAGAACACAGGTTTCCAGTGGTGGGGTGGGGGTGGAGAATGGGAAGTTAATGCTTAGTTGGTACAAAGTTTATTTTCAGGATGATGGAAGAGTTTTAATAATGGATGGTGGTGAGAGTATCATATGGTGAAAGTAGTTAACATTACTGAATTGTATACTTGAAAATGGTGAAAATGGGGGAAATGTTTTATGTTGTGTAGATGTTACCATAATAAAAACAAAACAGCACAAAACAAACACATCAAGAAAGAATTCAGTACTTGAGCAAGTTATTTTGCTTCTTTCATCGGGGCCCTGCTCTGTTGAGGTTGAAATCATCACCACTCTCTGGCCCTACCCTCCCTGTGGACAGCTCCTTGTCTCTGTATAAGAAAGGGGGAGTTTGGAGGGAGACCATATGGTAGGTTTAAGCAAGACCGTGGTCCTCGCTGAGACCATCTCGGTCAGAAGGGGCCTCCTTGGCGTGGCCTCTGCTCATCCTCGCAAGGCCCATGCCAGGGTCTGATGATGGTGCATAGCTATTCCGTTAATCCCACACCTCAGCTCGACAGTGAATTAGGGCCTAATTATGCCCCTGTTGCAGAAACTGCTGATGAACTATGGATATTTTGGAAGGATTTTTTAAAAGCAATTTATTGAGATATATTCACATACCATACCATCCATCTAAAGTGTACATTCAGCAACTTTTGGTATAATCACAGAGTTGTGCATTCACCATCGCAATCAATTTTAGAGCATTTTCATTACTCCAAAAAGAAAAGCCACCTCTCCATTCCTCCACACCTCCCCTGCCATACATAACCGTTAACCTAATTACATCTCTCAAATTTAGTTATATGACATTTTATATAAAGTGAGTCAAACAATATAAGTACTTTGTATCTGGTTTCTTTCACTTAGCATAGTTCTGTTTTTTATTTATTTTTTTACAATTGATGGAAAAATATTAATATACTATTATTCTCTGCAGTCCATAGTTTGCTTTAGGTATATTTTTCCTCTATTCCAGGGTACTTCAAATAGAATTTGAAATGTCCTCCTTGAGGTGTGCAGCTAAAGTTATAATTATTCTTGGAAGCATAAGGCAGGATCTGACATGACGTGCAGGTTTGGGGGAAGATTTGGTTCCTTTCAGTAGCCCTGTGGGAGCCCTTACAGAGATAAATAGCAGTTACCTGCCTTTGACTGAAATATCAATTGTCACTGCTCATGAGGCTGCCTTTAGGTGTGTGGGATTTTGGCACAGTATATTAATTTACCTTTTGTTTTGCATATATTTCTAAGTAAATTATAGAAAAATATTGTGAAAGATTTTATATTTGTTTCCAAGCCAAAAACAATATTGTTACACAGCAGATGTCTGTATTCAGAATTTACCCCTTGGTCAGGAATACTTCACACAGAAGACCCAACTTTTGCCAAATTTACTGCTTAAACCTGGGAAGTCACTGTATCTCTCTACACTTAGCTTCCACTGTGAAATATTAGGACAATTAAACAATCAAGTGAGTAGACAAATGTTTACTCAGGAGATAATGTGAGAAATAAAGGCAAACTACATAAATTAAAATGCTTTGCATATTATAGATTTGGTCCTTAGTCTTAGTTTTTTAAGGAGACCAAATTTTATTTGCGTACACTCTTAACAAGCATTTAAAGATGGTTCTGAGGATTCCTTCTCAGAATCCTCTGCCCCACTTTTCTGTCCAGTGCAACACTCCTTCCTGTCCCTTCCTGTGCCCCCAGTAAGTAAAGACTGCTGTACAACCATTGCCTTGCGCACACACACCCAGACTCAGACCTCAAGCCTGTGAAGCAGCTAGCACAGCGCTGAGAGGCACATTTAGAGCAATAAGTGATTACATTAGAAAATATTAAGAGTCTGTAATCAACCATTTAAGCTCAAGAACCTGGGAAAAGAAGAGCAAAGTAAACCTAAAGCACACAAAAAGAAGGGAGTAGTAATGATAAGCACAGAAATAAAAAATATTGAAAACAGAAAAACAGTAGAGAAAATCAATGAAACAAAGAGCTTGTTCTTCGAAAAGGGGAATAAAATGGACAAAGCTCTAGCAAAACTGACAAATTAAAAAGAAGAAACAAACAACTAATATCAGGAATGAATGAGGGGATATCACTACAGATCCTGTAGACTTAAAACAAGGATAACAAGGGGATACTTGAGAACACTTTATACACATACATTTGGCAATTTGGATGAAATGGACCAATTCCAATACCTATGCCTTCAAAAACTTAACTACCACAGCTCAGGTGAAACAGCTAATTTGAAAAACTATACTAAGTGTAATGAATTCATAATTTTACAATTCTCAAAAAGAAACACTCCAGGCCTCAATGGTTCCATCACAGAATTCTACTCTTAAAGAAGAATCAACACAAATTGTACACAAAGTCTTTCAGAAAATAAAAGAGGAGGGAACGCTTCACAATTCATTTTATGAGGCTAATATTACCCTCATGTGAAAACCAGTCAAAATCAATTTTGAAAAAGCAAATAAAAACAAACAGACATAAAAACAAAGCTACAGGCCAATGTCCCTCATGACTACGGATGCAAAAATCCTTAACACATAGGATTCAACAATATACACCATGAATAAGTGGTGTTTATTCCAAAACTGGTTCAATATTTGAAACTCAATCAATCGTTCTATCAACAGGCTGAAGGAGAAAAATCACATGACCATATCAATCAATGCAGAAAAATCATTTGACCAAATTCAGCACCCTCTCTTATGTTAAAGTCTCTCAGAAAAATAGTAATAGAAGGGAACTTCCTCAACTTGATTTAAAAAATCTACAAAATATCTACAGCAAAGATTATACTTAATAGTGAATGAAAGAATGTCTTCCACCTAAATTTGAGAACAAAGCAACAATGTTCATTCTCATCAGTGTTATTCAACATAGTAATGGAATTTCCAGTAATTGCAATAAGTCAAGAAAAGAATATAAAAGGCATGCATATCAGAAAGACATAAGTAAAACTGTCACTATTTGCAGATGACATGGTTGTCTACCTAGAAAACCCTTTTAAAAAATCTATGTGGGAGCCGGTGTAGCTCAGTGGTTTGAGCACCTGCTTCCCATGTATGAGGTCCCAGGTTCAATCCCTGGTACCTCCCTCCAAAAAATCTATAAATTTGAGAATTAATGTTCATTCATAAAGGTAACAAGATAAGTATTAAAAATCAATCGGAAGGCTCCTAGCCTTCAGACAGGAAGCTCTATCACATTGATCTGGTCTGTGCTGCAACAAATACACTCTGACCAGGCATTGAATTGAGAGCTTCCAAAGAGCACCATCTCCTGGCAGACCAAGGAAGTGCACACAAGAAAATTAAAAATAAGTAGGAGAGGCTTTTTCTGGCCTCTATAGCCTCCCTGCCCAAGGCCCTAGCAACTCTGCAACCAATTACTGGGTCCACTGCCCAGTTTTGAGCAACCAGTAGGACAATCCTAACAATCCAGGTCAAGCCAAAAATCAAAGAGCTGTGGTAACTCACAGCCTCCTGCCACTAAATCCCTATAAAAGAGAAAGAGATTGAGCATCTGAATAAACTACATCTTAACCAGATGCCTAAACACCAGCAAAAAATTA